>PVJH01021434.1:0-30382 GCA_004026705.1 Nesogale talazaci | reverse complement strand
GGCCCCAAACGTGACAGGACGCAAAGGAGCCATTGTATTTTTATTCACATCAGGTGTTTTGGCATTTTCAGAAAGGGTGGGGAAAAGACAGGGTGGGGAAAGATGGCGGCAGGAGGGCGAGGGGGGATCCCCTTTTCCCTCCTACCCCTCCTTGCCCAGCCACACATGGAGCAAACACAGAGGGAGGAGGGGAGGCACAGACTCTCCCTCCCCTGGAAGAGGATGCACAAGGCGACACCCACGCGCACACACAGATAAGACACCCCTCCCCGCTCCACACCAGGGGGCTGGGCAGGGTCACAGAGAAGCAGCACACTGGGTCCGGGGGCGGGGGAAGCTACGGAGTCTTGGTGTGGACAGGCGGCTGGCCCTCCCTTCCCCTTCCCGCTCTACTCCCGAAGTCTATAATGTGACCCCTCCCCTTTGCTTGGCCCTGCTCTGGCCTCCAGCCTCTTCCCTGCTGCTGGGGAGAAAAAGAACTAGGGCACAGAGCAGGGGGCCGAGCGAAGCCCATCCCACAGCCCCATCCCTGGGGGCCGGTGTCTGCCCCGCCCCCAGCAGTAAGGGGTGACGGCTAAGGGCTCTTAGCTGGCCACTCTCTGGTAGAAGTAGATGTAGCCCAGGTCCTTGGGGGGCTTCTCAGAGGCACACACTTTCTGGTCGTTGTAGATCACCCATCTGGGGAAGGGCAAGACAAGGATGTGCATTCCAAGTGGGAGCGGTTCCATCTCTCAAGGCACAGTCCCTACAATTCATCCTGGTGCTTCTGCTCCCTGCCTGGGCCCCCAAACCTACAGCCTACCTGCTATCCATCTGAAGGGAGGGTCCCAACCCCACCAGGGTCTCTTCCCTGACTCCGTCTTGGGGTTCTTCTTTCATCTTTGCTGCCAGCCCTCGCCCATTCCAGTAAGGCAAACTCCCAGGGTTTACAGGTCTCCTGCCCTCTCTCTGGCAGTTACTTAGTCTAGCTGCTGCAGCACGAATGCAGCCATAAACTCAAAACTCAGTGCGTCGAGTCAACACTGCTCCCAGTGACCCTCTAGGACGGGGAGGGCTGCTGCCACTGGGAGTTTCCAACACGGTTATTCTTTACGGAAGTAGTAAGCCCTGTCTTTCTCCCCAAGAAGCCTCTGGTTTGAACTGTCAACCTTAGGGACTGCAGCCCACCACGTGGCCGTTGATGCCATCATGGCTCTCAGTGACGAGGTGTGCCTCCACTCCAAGAAGTGACAAGAACCCCCAGGCTAGTTTGCCGATCTCTGTCTGCTGTAAGCCACGGTCCAAGCTGGGGGTTCTTTGTACCCTCACAGATCGTCTACACATTTCTTCCACAAGGGTCCCTACGAATGCCCACCTCCCTTTCCCCACTGAAGGTGCCCATGGGCAGCCCCTCACCTGCCCTCCTTCTTGATGTGGCAGACATAGTGACCACACATGGTAGAGGTGCCCATGTGGCTGATGAAGGCAAAGAGCTGATACTCTAGGGAGAGAGAAGGCAGAGAAGAAAATGATCGCGGCACGCTGAGGCCCCGGCCAGCAGCTTGGGGCACGTGGAACGCGCAGGGCGCTCTGCAGGTCCCACCGCTGTCCCGTCCGTCTCCCAGGCCCACTCACTTCCAGGCCCGTCCCGGACTTTAGGTCCCACTGGCACCGACTCCGAGATGGAGTCAGCAGCAGAGCGGCCCTCTGAGATGTCCATGGCAGCTTCCGCGTCCAGGTCATCGATGTGGCTGAAGATCCAGTCCACAGCCCGCTCTAAACTGTTGTTCTGGGAGAGGAAGGAACCGTTACTTTCCCAGCACATTCTGGGGCAAGCAAGCCATCGGGGAGAACTCACTGCGGCCACCAAAGGATACCCACCCTGGGAGACACAGACAGACACACACACACACTCCCCACCCCCCATTTCCGGTGGCAGCCCATACCGTGGCCCGGAGAGCCTTCAGGGCCTGGTCCTGGGAGAATCCCATGGAGACGATGGTGGTCACACAGTCGTCGGGTGGGGGTTCAGTGGCTGTACTGATGGAGCCCGGTCCACTGGAGCCAGGCAGGATGAGTGGGTTCGCGAAATCTGTCAGGAGGGGAAGAGCTGAAGCGTGTCTGCAAGGGGAGGATGGAGGCCCGCCCCGCCGGCCTGCTGGGCCTACCTGGGTCGTCCATGTGTGACATGACCCAGTTCATGGCGGCCTCAGCCCCGCTGTTGCCCGTGTAGTAGACGGCTTTGCGGCAGGCGTCCATGGGGAAGCCCATCTCCACCAGCTGGATGATGACCGATTCGTCCAGCATGGGTGCTGGGGGAAGACATGAGAAGGGGGTGGGCACACGGACTGTACTCCATGGGGCATCATCTGCTCCCTTCCACAGTGCACCCACAGCCCTTTCTCCCAGCCATCCAAGTGCATGCATGTCCCTTATCCACCTTATCCCAGAACTAGAGGGTTCACATAACTATCCCAAAGACCCAGAAGGGAGGTAACAGGCCTCTGCTCAGAGAATGGCCCAGCTTCTAGTGCAGGGTACTCACCCCCACCCCCCAACCCAAGGAAGTAATGGGGCTTGAAAGGCGAGTAGCCTGGGTCTCTGCGGAGACTGGCTAGGTGTGCTCTAGAGGGGTCCCCAGCTCCATCAAAAGGACAGAGGAAACCGGAAAGGGAAGACAGGAGAAACACAAAGGACAGGGTTGGGGAGGCAAGGCTGAGAAGGCCCCCCCCATTAGCAAGGAGAGAGACAGGCAGGAAGAGTCACTAACATGTCGGAGAGGAGAAGTGAGGGGAGCAGAAGGAGTCTTCGTCTTCGTTGCCATAGAAACCAAGGCTACCTTTGGGCTCGTCCGGAGTGACCAGGGGAGGGGCAATGTCAGGCAGCTCCTCCTCTCCCGGCTGCAGCCCTGTCCCCCGCAACTGGGAGATGTCCAGCTCCTCCGGCATCTCGATGGACACGTCTGCAAGGAGAGGGGCAGGGCGAGAGTTGCCTGGGCAGCTCTGAAGAGCCACTTCTGGGGAAGCTCACTGCTGGGTCACAAGGCGCTGCCAAGCGCTGGCCCACTCTCAGGAGGCCCGGACTCTGGCTCCAGCTCTGCCATAGTGACAGGCCAGGAAGGGGCCACCTGCCCCGGGGCGGGCTGGATTGGTTACTTCTGAGGCGCTCCACTTCCTTGTCTGAGAAAAGGAAGTCGGATCAGTAATCCTCTAAGAGCGCTTATGGTCATCAGGGGGTCTCCAGGAGCCAGGAGACGACACTTGACAGACTACAAAGATGCAACGCCGGCATCGCCTGGGTCAGGAACCCTAACTGCAGGCTGTGAGAAGCCTCCTTCTATTGGTTCTGAGCCTGTGTTTCTGCATGCACCCGGGACCACCGGCTCATTTTGTTCTCAGAGGCCAGTCTGGGAAGCACGGGGCTACAGGGGATGCAGCCCCCTGGCGCGAGCCTCGTCAGCTTCACCTCCCTCGTCCCGGGCACCATACCCAGTTTCTTGGGCACCCAGTCTAAGCCGAAGGTGAATTTCTTGATCTGGATGACCAGGTAGTCAGGGAATGAGGCAAATCGCGTGGTCCTAGGGAAGAGAGAATGTCCTGGTACCCCGAGCATCCCACAGCTCCCCACTCCCACCCCTCAGCGCTTAGCCCTCCTTGGGGGGGGGGGAGAGACCTAATAGCTCAAAAGACCCCCACCCCACCCTGCCTCGGTGAGCACGGACACAGAAGAGGGAGTGTAGGCTATGTTGCGAAGCTCTTCACACCAAGGTACTCTTTCCCATCTCCAGCCTGTGCCGATGACGTGGCTTGGCCACCAGAAAGGCCGGCAATCCTAATTCTGTCCCCACCTCCCAGGGGCCTGCACTCAGCTGTGTCTGAGGGATGAAAGCAGAGATGTGCGCAGGCAGAAAGCTGTGACTGCCCGCCCCGGAGTCCGACAGAGGGCGGCTCGGAGGCAGAAGGGGCTGGGTGGCTGTAGGTGGTGGGTGTACCAGGGGAGAGGGAAGGGCGGGCGCGGGGACAGGGCAGGTGACCGGCACAGCAGTCACCCATGTCTCCTCCTGCCAGATCTCTAGCCCCCAAAGGACTCAGCCTGAGGTCCCTCCCAACCACAAAGGAACGTAGGAGCGGGAGAGACATTCAATGGCTTCCCGGGGTCCCAAAGCCTTAGCCCCGACGGAGGGCCTTACTTGACAGCTACTGATTTGGCCTGCAGGGCGGTGCTCCAGAAGTCATCCACCTGCTCAGGCGCCCCATAGGCCTCCAGGCACGAGCTGAAGGGCACCTGGGCCCGGACCAGTTCTGGCAGTGGCAGCTTCTCCTCCTCGGCTTGCCGCTTCTTCTCCTCGTACTCCAGAAGCTCCTCTGGGGGCACAAGGGACCAGTGGGCCTTGGAGGGCATCCATTCTGTCCTCCCCGAGCCTGGCCCGCTGGCTCTGCGGTCATGCCTTCTACCGCTCCTCTGTCCTCCCAACGCCCTCGAGAGCCATTGGTCAGTGCCTCTCCTTCTCAGCACAGCTTTGGCCAACAAGCTGTGTTTGTTGTGGTTGTTGTTGGGGGTCATCAAACTGGTTCCTGCCCAGAGAGACCCTGGTTGCAATAGAATGAAGCCCTGCCCTGTCCTGCAGCAGCCTCACAGGTGTTTCTGTGTCTGAGGCCCTGGCTATAGTCGCCGGCTGGGCCCACCGCCTCGAGGGCCTTCTCTTCTGCTGTCCCTCCACTGTGTCTGAGGAGCCCCGGTGGGCTGCGCTGCGATTCAAAAAGGTCGCCAGTTGGACGCCCGCAGCAGCAACTCAGGCAAAGACGGGGCTTCCGCTCCCTGCTAACAGTGCAGTCTGGGAATCTCACAGGGCAGTTCTAGCCTGTCCTGGAGGCTCCCTGTGAGTTGGCACTGACTTGATGGCAGTGAGTCTTTCTTGGCTCCATTTCACCAACCACGCTGTCTGTCCTTCACCACGGACTGATCTCCAGCTGTGGGCAAGGCCAACCCTACGCATCCCCGTGACCCTGGAAGCAGGGCGCAAGCTGGTCCAGCAGGCGTCCGGCCCTGCTCACTGAGCACGCCTGCCACCGCTTCCGGCCCTTGCTAAGCACAGGCTACCTTTGTTCAGGGCGGCGTCCACGGGCACCGGCAGCTGCATGATGTAGTCAACTCGCTGGGTGTACTTCACCTTCTCTGTGGCCAGGCACTTGATCTTCTCCTCCACCAGGAAGCGGAACACTTCATTCGGGTTTTCGGAACTCCGGCAATTTCTCTGTGGGGGAGCAGGTTTCTCTGTGGGGAGTGCTAGGCAGCCAGGGAGGGATCAGGGAGGCTAAGCAGCTTCACTAGGGGGCAGGGGAGGGGGAGTGAGGTGGAGATGGCCTCGAGGATGCCAAGGGTCGGGCAGACTGACTTCAGCTCAGGGCTTTACGGCACAGCCTGGCTCCACAGAGCACTGTGTGGCCAGGCTGCCGTGGGCTGGCTGCTTCCTTTCTGAGTGCTCAGCATCCTAGGGGGCTGCAGGCTCATCGTGGACCAGCCGGCTCGCCCTCCCTGTTCTCTGGGCCCGCAGACTGTCTGGGAGCAAGGGGAGGCCAGGCGAGGGGCTGGTAGGAAAGGATGGGCAGGAGGGAGAGGGAGGGAAGCAAAGGGGGGGGGGGGGCGGACGGATGGACAGGGGGAGAGTGACCAAGTCTCCCTCTGGCCCTCACCTCGACCATGTTGATAAGGTGGAGGAAGAACTCCTGGGCATCCTGCTGCCGGTTGGTAGAGAACTCGGGATGACCTTTGCCAATGAGGGCTTTGAACATCCGAGGGGCAATGCCATCCTGAACTTCCTGGGGAGTCAGGGCAGGGACTCAGCAGGGCTCAGCCGCCCTGAAGCTTCTAAGACACCCAGACCTCAGTCTCCCCATAACCCCAGAGTCGGCAAGGGGCAGAGGCCCCCGCTCACTTTCTGTTCAGACACCTGCTCTCCATCACCGGACTCCAGCACTGGCTTGGAATACTCTCCAGAGAGAAGGCCGTGGCCCAGCTTGGCCCTGTGAAGACAGCCACGAGAACCAGTCAGCTCCGGGCACGCTGATGCCCGCCCGCCGGCCCTCCATGGTGACCACCCATGTTCCCCAGGGACTGAGACCCAAGACAAGCATGCCCAGAGGGCAGCCATCCAAGAGCTGGTCAGTGACCAGGGGCACCTGTTGCCCACCCCGAGGTGTCCATGGGGTGGGGAGGGTGTGCACACACCAGCTGTGGGTGGGAGGGGCTCTGGGATAGAGGGCCTGGCCACCTACACCTGGGTGCTGAAGTCCTGGGTGGGGTCTGTCGGCGCATTCTGGAAGATCCTCTCCAGCTTATCCACATACCTAAGAACCAGGCAGAGAGCATTGCTTGGGCTCAGAGGGAGAGAGGGAGCGTGCAGTCACCTACGAACTCACAGAACAAGCTCTCCCCGGAGTAGGGGGTTCCCGGGGCCCACACCTGTCGCCCTCTCCACTGTGCCAGGGAGCAGCACGTGCCGGGGGGAGGGCAGCCCAGGAGCAGAAGAGAGACCGTTCTCAGTCTGTCGGGCGGAGCTTGGTGGTACTTTCCAAGTTTCCGAATTTGTCACAGCTCTCCATATTAGAGCAACCTACCCTACTGCCACTGACTGGACCCCCTCACGCGACAGGTAGGGCGGCTCGCCCAGGGTTCTGAGGCTACTCCTGACAACTGCCTCTCCTTTTCCCACACCGAGGCCTGGAGGTCTGAACCACCAACCCCGTGCTCAGCAGTCCAACACCTATTACGCCACCAGGGCTGCTTTCCAACCAAGGCAGGACACAAGAATCCGCCTTCTTCTTTTGTTCCAAACCCTTCCTCTCAAGTGCTGCCCGTCCATCTTAGGCGCTCCCCCAGTGTCACAGCCCTAACATCAAGACCCCCTGCTAACTACCCCTGGAGTCAGATGCGCGGCCTGCAGGGCCTGGGATCTGCTGGGGTGTGCCGCCAGGGGGATGAGCCCAAGGCTGGGTGGTGGTACCACCCACCAGCCAAGGCACACGAGAACTGCTCTGTGCCGAGCGCACACCAACGAGGGTGGCGGCCACAGGAGGAGTGTGCCCACAGGCTGGCGGCCAGGAGAGCCGAGGGGCTGAGGGCGGCAGAGCCCTGGGCCACTGTGGGGAGGGGGCACCACTCACTTCCTCTGAAAGTCGGGGATGCTGAAGAGCACCTGGACCACGGAGTTGAGGTAGCAGCTGTTACCCAGGTTCCGGATGCCGGTGTAGCCTGGCCCAAACAGAGGCTTGAGCTGCACGCCGGACTCCTGGATCAGCTCCCACTCGCCAATCCGCTGGTTCATGTCGATCTCCAGCTCCGTCATCGTCTTGTCTGTCTACAAGGGGAGGCGCACTTCAGACTGGGCAAGATACTCACCTGCCTTTCCCACACCGACCTCTCACAGGGTCTAACACAGCTCGAGGGAAAAGTGAGAGGCCTGTAAGACATGCAGGCTGGGTCCCACCCCACTCTCTCACAGGCCTATTTGCCTCGGCATGTCGGGGCCCCACCCCCTCCACTGGAAATGCCCTTCCCGGTCGGGGGGGTGGGGGGGATCCCTGACCCCCCAGAGCAGGCTAGGCCCGATTGCTATAATGACTGCTGCGCTCCCTGGCCCTCTTTCACAGCACTCTTCTGTCTGCCCACTTGTTTGTGCTGACTATGTGGTGACCACTTGCCTTTCCCCCAAACACAAGTCTCTGAAAGCAGGGTCCACACAGTGACTGGGAGAGGAGGCACTCAGCTAGTACTTGCTCAAAGAATAGCTGATTCTAGGGAGTTTTCCAATGGAGGCCTACATCGGAGGATGTGTTAAAAAAGCTCGAGGAGAGATGGAAGGAAACACTGTCTTTTTTTTTTTTGGTTTTTGGGGCATCACTGCCCTCTGGTAGTGGGAGTAGGAGGCCCAGCCTTTGCTCCTGTGGAGCTGAAATTGAACTTCCATCTCAGTGGGCCGCAGTCCCGAGCATAACCACGACGCCACCGGGGCTCAGCCTTCCCACGGTCTTTTTGAAGCCCTCCCTCGTACCTTGGCCACCGGGTGAACTGCAGTCCTTCTCTGCAAATTCCTCCCTCCGGAAGCCTCAGGCGCCCCATCCCAGGGGCAGGGGTGAAGCTGGCAGCTCTCACCTTCTGCATCTTCAGCATGTCAATGCCAAAGTGGGACAGGTGCTCGGCTAGGTGGGGGTCCAGGACCATGTCATCCTCGTCGTAGGAGTACACGTCTAGGGCCGGAGGTGGGGACAGAGTCAGGGGGCCCCTCTGAGTTGATCATCAATCCCATCCCTGGCCCAGAGGGACAGGAGGGCTGGCCTGAGGGCCGGGTGCCGAGTCACAGTGCGGTCACCCGCTCTTCTAGGTGAGGTGAGAGGGAAGATGGGGTGGCGACACGGGGAGTCAGACAGTGATTTGTCTCCCGTCAGTAAGGGCCTGGCTCATGGCGGAAGAGAACTAGGTACTGCTACAAAGGGGACTAGGATCAGGGGGTTAACTGAAGATGTCGTCCCCTCTTGAACAGCCTCACCTTTCACTGAGAACGCACTCCCCATGCACTTGCGTCGCACAAAACAGCCACGGATGAGAGCAGATCTAAGTGTGCACACGCGCGCGCGTGTGTGTGTGTGGGGGGCCTACCTGCTCCATCGGGCGTGATGGTGCCCAGCTTGACAGCCAGCGGGTAGCCCGTCTCCCTGTAGTGCTCCACCGCGTGGTTGTTGCCCCCGCTGCCGTCGAAGTAGCGGCGGCCGCAGAGGATGGAGCCATCGGTCAGGTTGAGCCACAGGTTCTCCTTCATGTCGCACTTGGAGCACTTCCAGCCACTGCCAAAGGGGAGCGGGGTGAGGCGCGCCGCCTCGCCAGCCCCAAGGCTCCTCCCACCTGCTCTCCTCCGGACGGGGCTCTGCTCTGCCAGTCTCCTTCTCGGCCCTGCCGCCCTTGGCAGACCCTCTCTCCCAGCAGATTCCCCAGCCAGAGACGGGCTCTTGGTCTTGGTGCCCGAGGAGGAGGGGCTGGGCCTCACCAGGGAGGGATTCGAGCAGGGTTGTCCAGCTGCTTGAGGTTGAAGGCGTGCTTGGACACCTGCCGCACCTCCCCGTCCCAGGCCTGCACCTCCTGCTTGCGGGAGGCAGAGTCGGCCCGCAGGAGGGCATCTATGGCACTGGTCACCTGTGGAGGGGCCGGAGAGGGTCAGGGACGGCTCCCTGCTCGGCGCTCCTCCCTCCCCACCGCCGTGCTCTTGGGCTGTGGTGACGCTCACGCAGCGCCTCACCTCACCGCACTGAGCACCCGGCCCCGGCCCCACCACCTCTGCTGGGGCGGGAAGGTTCTCCTACCCGCTCTCTGACCCGGTCCGGCAGTCCTCCCAGCCCCTCCCGGGCAATCTCCAGGTAGTCGGGCAGAATGATAATCTTCACATCCTCTTCGTATTCAAATTTTTCCTCCGTGAGGTCAAACCCACCTTCCACACCTGGTGGGACAGGAAGAGCAGGACAGTCGCCACAGGTCAGTGGCCCCTCTGTGTCCCCTCCCCTGGAGCGGTCAGACCCTGTGGGGGTTTTCCCGGGTGCCGTGGGGGGGAGGGCGGGCCAGCTCACAGGACAGAATGCCTGTGCTGCTCACCGATAGCCAGTCTGGTAGGTTTCTTCCGCGGGGGGTCTCCGGTGCCTGTAGTGGTGTCCTCCTCTTTCTGCAAGGGGTCAGAAGAGCAGGCTCAGGGAGGGGCACCTGAGGCCAGGAAAGGGAAGACTCAAGAGGATGGAGGGCAGGGGTCTCAGCCGAAAAAGATATGGAGCCAACTGTGTTAGTGAAGGTCATCTCTATGTAACAGCCAAGCTCATCAGCTGGGGAGAAACTGCTAGAACCCAGCCCCTGTCTTCCCACTACTGCCCTTACTCATCCCCCAAGCCTGCAACTGAGCTCACCCATGACACAACTTTCAGCTAGGAGGCAGACGGGTCTACCAGGTGACCAACCACGTCGGGGGTGGGGCCAGCATTTTCCCAGGGGTAAAGCTCTGAAGGTGGGAGGGAGGAGGGGAGGGGGAGGCGAAAGGAAACAAGCCACCCAGGAGGGAGGGGGGTGGATGGGAGCCGTGGGGGCTGGGAGCAGTGTCACACACCCAATGGGCCACACTTGCCGGGCGGGAACCAATACAAAGTGAAAGAACATTTCATAAAACATTTGTCATCCCACTACCTTCCTGTGTGTGGCTAAGTGACGTGCACTCCGTTCATCGAGTTCAATCAAAAGTAGATGAAAAGGAGAAATTGGGGAGATAATGGACAGTAAGATATGACAAAGTAGGGGCTGAGCCCCGGTGGCGTAGTGGTTGTGAGCGGAACTGTGGCCCACTGGGACGGAGGTTCAATTCCAGCAGTGGGCCTGGGCCACCTACTCCCACCACCGGAGAGCAGTGATGCCCCCCCCAAAAAAACAAAAATAAAACAAAACAAGATATGACAAAGTAATAATTTGTAAATTGTCAAAGGTTAATGAGGGACGGGGTATAGGGAGGGAAAAATGAGGAACCAATGCCAAAGGGCTAAACAGAAAGCAAATGTTATGAGAATGATGAGGGCAACGGATATACAAATGTGCTTGACACACAATGGACTTACGTATGGATTGTGCTAAGATTTTAAATCCAATAAAAAAGATTTAAAGGAAGAAGAAAAGGAGGAAGTGAAGCCAGTGGGTAAGAAGGGCAGAGATTGGAGAGCAGTGCTTTGTGGAGTGTGTCTGCGCCACCCTCTGCCCTACCCTGCCCTTACCGGGCGCCGGGTCCGTCGGAGGTGCAGGTAGACTCGATGGCCCGTCTTGTTGTAGTGCCTCTCCACATACTGTTTCCCGAAGCCGAGGAATGTGCTCATGCAGATGTACAGGCCCCCCTCAGACTCCTGCAGGACAAGATACACGGGCGGGCGGGTGAAGTCTGGCCAGGGTGGTGAGTCAGAGACCAGGGGCTGAAACTCCTGGCTTGGAGAAGGTAGGTTCTGTTTTCTAACAGCGTGGCCTGTAGCAAGTCATTTGTCCCTTTGTGATCTGATCCCTGCCTAAGGTTCTCTCCACCCCCTTCCATGACTTTGGTAAGAAGCATTAAGGACATCAGAGGGTTAACATCTGAGTCACCAGCCTTTCTTTTCCTGCCTTTGGACACTGGTCCCCTCTCGTCAATCCCAGAGAACTCACTTCCCACTCCTCTCTGCAGAGTCAAGAGATCCCAAAATGTAAATGGCGATCAACCATGTGTACCGCCAGCGCCAGAGGGGAAAGAGTCCTTTCTTAGGAGAGAAAAGACGTTCATGTCAGACAGTGGAGCCAGCCAGGGACACCCAAGACAAACACGACCTGCCCTCCAGCATCAGGGAGCAGGTTGCAGCCCCGGAAGAGCCCATAACCCTAGAGCTTTCCGGCAAGTGCAGACCTTTCCTGTGCCACGTTCTTCTCAGGGGTCAAAGGGGTCCACCCTGTGAACTCTCCACCTCCTCTCCTGCCGAGTAACTGTGACCCCCACCAAAGTGTCATCTAGGTACCTCCAACCTCAAGGTCACCCTCTTCCCAAAACAACCCAGCAACGTTTACTGAGGCAGCTAGAATGCGTACACGCCAGTAAGAAGACCAGGAAAGAAAAAGGCCTGGGGGGGAGGGGGGGGTGCTTCCTCCCAAGGCTGAAAAGCTCACCTAAGAGCCTTTCTTGTGAACAGATGGAGAAGGTGGGGGAGGAAATGGGAGACAAAGACCGTCATCCCAGTGTTTCAAGGCTCTGAGTTACAAAAGGCATCTTCTTCCCTGAATAAAAGCCTGGTGGCCTTGACAGACTCCCTGCTGTGATAGGAAAACTAGGCCGATGACTCCGATCCCAGAGAGGGCTGTGCACCAGTGTGGGCCGCAAGGTGCCTGGGCAAATAGAGCTCTTCCCAGGGAAGTCGCCCAAGCGCCGCTCCCCATGAACCCAACTTAAAGATCATCGGACTTGACCAAAGCCGGCCAATCACGCAACGAGGTCACGGGGCAGAGCTCTTGACTTGGGAGTGAGAGGAGAGTGTAAGGACTTCGCGTACAGTGGTCAACGCTGTGACTGAGTAGAGAGGCGGCCTCCTTCTTTTCCCTTTACGGAAATCCGATTTCGGAGCAGCAGCACGTTGTCTGAGGCCCCACCCAAGCCCAGCAAGTTGAGCATGCCCCAGATGACAGTGGGGCTCCCGCACTGGGGCTCTGGCTGGGGCTGCCGGACTCAGCAGCGGGCAGCATGATCAAGCCTTTCCCCTCTGACTTGCAGTTTTCCAGCCATGAGCTGCTCTGGCTGCACACCAGGGGCAGGGCCCAGTGGTGGCTTGCAGGGAGGGGCGGCCAGGGGGGCGGATCCCAGCTGCTGCCCTCTCCGTGCGGGCTCCGGCCTGGATGGAGCCACCGCAGGAAGGGAGGGAGGCCCCGGGTGGAGTCTGCAAAAACCGTGAAGCGCCGTGTGGGTGGGTGCTAGTTTGGTCTAACGAGTGGAGAGTGGGAGCCGGGATGGGTAGGACTCCTTAGCACCCACCAGGGAAGGAAGCATTCCTCTGGGAAAGCCTTCAGTGAGGTTTCCCATTTTCTCTGCACTGGGCGGGGGCGGCGATCCAGGTTCACTTCGAGAGAGGGGACGGGCGCTTTCCAATCGTTATCAATGACCCACCTCCCCGCCCCCGGTCCTTACGAACCACGGGGGGCGGGGGGGTGTCCCCCTAACCCGGCCTTTCGCTGCGTCCATCGGCTTCATAGCCCTTTTCAGACGACTAGCCGCCGAGCACCTGCGGCCACCACCAGCCCTCCACGTCAGCTCAGCAAGAGTGGCGAGGGTCGCCCCCATCGCTCCCGCCTGGAACTACAAAACCCGGAGAGCCATGCGCAACAGACAAGGCCAGCGCTCGGACTTTCGCAGCGGGCCTCACGGGAGATGTAGTCCAAAGGTCGGGCGGTACCCTCAGTTCAGGGCGGCGGAGAGGGGCGTGCGGGACAACAATTCCCACAGTGCCCCGCGAGGGAGGGAGCGGATCTGGAGGGCGCGGTAGCTTCCGGGGATAGTAGTCAGCCGGCAGCCCCAGATAATGAAAAGCAACGGGACGGAGGCGCGCGCGAGACTCCAAGTCCCATGGTGCACCGCAGGGAGGCGGCAGCTCAAGCCTTGCAGGCCCCGGCAGAATGACCAGGGCGAAGGGAGGAAGTCGTGCTCGCTGCGGACGTGGGGAACAGGCTTACCGGCGTGTCGAAGGAGAAGGCGCACTCGTCTTTGTGGACCCGGTCTCCAGGCTTAGGGACGCGGATTGTTGGTAATACTGATATCAGCGCCTCCTCACACAGCTCCGCCATGATACCGGCAGCAGCTCTTCCACACGGCGGCTCCCACCGTTCCCAGTCCCCCACCCCCTTTTCCTCCCGTCCAATGAGCGCCACTTACTGGGCGCATGCGCCAAAGGGAAGACGCGCGAGAATGGCAGTTGGGCGGGGCCTAACCACTAGCGCACCGCCCTCTGCTCCACCCCTGGCTAAAGCCAATGACAAGCGCTCCGAACACAATTGATGGTTGAAAGAACCAATCTCATTCCTCTAAGGGTTAGGCGTCCGTGGAGCGGCCAGGCGGGACCCCGGGTTTGGACTGCTGGGGCTGAGATTCCTGCAATCCCTTCGAGTGCCTTCTATTGAAGAAGTGGACAGATATTTAAGCCGATCGGTGTCAGAAACTTTGCTGGGGACCTGTCCAATCAGAAAATATTAAGCGACTAAAAAAAAATTATTAGCGTTTGCCTTCTTAATTTTGCAAAAGGACTGCCCAGTGAGGTTGAGCTGGGAACGAGTTAGTGTCCAATGATTAATAGCTGCTTCGACCAATAACTCTTCCTGTCCCACTCGTCTCAAGAGAAGCCATCCTAACTCCATCTCCAACTGTTTCTGAACATAATAGCGTAACCGTCTATGGTTTCTTCGTTAATAAAATAATTTGCCTTTGAACCTGGAGGGTTCAGAAGGGAAAACTAGCACTCAAAGTCTCGCGATAAACCAAGGAGGTGTCGCCCAGGGCAAACCAAGCCTCCGTCGATTGGTCCGAGAAGCCCTCTGATGGACGTGCCTCCGGTCCAATGGTGACGTCCACAGAGAGGGGACGCCGACGTCGGGGTAGCCAATAGGGTCAAGGCAGGGGGCGTGGCGGGAAGTTTGAAACTTAGCTTCGGGAGTTGAGACTCGAGCTCCCGTGGACACTTGGTGGCCTTGGGGCCTGGTAAGTGATTTGAATACCTTCGGAGTCCCAGGAGGCTTAAGATGCACCTCCTGGCCAGCTGCACCAGCCATTAGCCCCGCAGAGGCCCCTGGCACAGCGGCCGGGAGGTTCCTCCGTTGGACCCTGGGAAGATCGAGTTGCCCTGGGTCAAATGCGGGTCGGGTCCTGGTAGGAGCTGAGACCTGAGTCGCTTCTCGCAGGCCTCCCTTCCTCGTTTCAGCCGGGCCCTGCCCCAGCCCGCTTGTCTTGGTGGAGATGGGCTTGGCCAAGAGCGTCCCCGTCACCCCAGCGCGTCCCCCGCCGCACAACAAGCTCCTGGCTCGAGTGGCGGACCCGCGTTCTCCAAGTGCCGGCATCCTGCGCACTCCCATCCAGGTACTGCGGGTCGGGCAGGGGGAGGCGAGGAGCGAATGGTTGCGCCCCAGCCTCACTTAGCCCTGAATGCGCCCTCACCCTCTCCCCCCTCCCCACTTCGGGGCTTTCTTTTGCACATCTTCAGCCGTGTGGGGGACATACTACAAGGACTTTGCAAACTCTCCCTGGAATGTCTGCCCGGGGCCAAAGGCCTGGGGAGCGGAGAGTCGGAGCCCAAACTTGGCCTGCTTGTGGTTGTCACAGGTGGAGAGCTCCCCAGAGCCAAGCCTACCACCAAGGAAGCAACCGGAGGGGCCTAACGCCACGCAGGACTGCGATCCCCGCTCACCTACCCTGGGCATTGCACGGACACCTATGAAGATCACCAGCGGTGGGTGCTGGACCCAGGGATCTGGGTCTCAGGACTCCTCCAAGAGAATTCTGTCTTTCCCCCCAACTCCTGGCCTCATGCATTTCTCCACATTGTCCCCTCTCCCCGTTTCCCCCCTTCTCATTCCCTCACCCACTTGCGCGCGAATGCCACAGCGCCTGTGTTCTTTCCAGCCGGCTGAAGGCTCTGTGTCAGAGGGTCAAATGTGTCCCACCTCACATATGTCCTTTAGAGCCTCCGAGCCCTCTGGTGAAGCAGCTGAGTGGAGTGTTTGACCCCGAAGCTCCCCAATCAAGTCTTTCCCCAGAGCCTGTTCCACCTCCGGAGGCACCTCCCTCTCCTAAATCAGACTCACCTCTGCGAGCCCAGGTCTCTCGTGAGACTCAGATACTGCCTCTGAGCCAAACAGAGCTCTCCTCCAAAGAGGTGTTTTCCACAGAGGAAGCTGGCCAGCCCCCAGAGAGCCTGGTGGCCAGCCAGGGCTCAGAGAAGCCCTTGAGAGAGCCTCGGACACCTCGATCTTCAGGTACAGACCCTTAAGGACACGGTCCGCCAGAGGCACCAGGAGAATGTGCTGTGCTAATGGGAAAGGAATCAAATGGAAGCCACTAACGGGTGTCCTTGCTTTAACTCCCGACCTTTCCTAGGTTCTAAATGCAGCCGACGGAAACCCAAAGGCAAGGGCCTAGGGCGCTCCCCCCTCACTATCCTGCAGGACGACAACTCCCCTGGGACCCTGACACCCCGGCAGGTAAAGGGAGAGAGGGGTCGTGGCGCGGCAATCCAGCCCAGAGAGTGGGAGGCCCGTTCGCCCGCATCGTCCCACTCACACACTGTCCTTGCAGGGGAAGCGGCCTTCTCCCCTGAGTGGAAACGTTAAGGAACAGAAAGAGGGGTCCCGCCGCGGAACTGGGAGACTTCTGAAAACTGGAGGGCCAGCGTGGGAGCCAAGCCAGGACCATGACAAGGAAAACCAGCACTTTGCCCTGGTGGAGAGCTAGGCCCTGCGTGGCCCCAGCACCGGGAGCACCCGGAGCTTAGCGGTGTCGCCTTTCTCTGCCGAACTCTGAAGTGGTGTGGTTGGTTTGTTTTGGATGACGCTTCTCTACCCCCTCGGTTGGGCTTTCTTGGAGAGCTCGACCCGACCTTTGTTGTTATGTTTCTTGTATATTAAAGGAAGTAATATAAAAAATTTTTTTAAGTGTTAGACCTAAACCTCAGACTAGGTCATCTGTATAGAAAACACCAGCCAGGGGAGCCCGTGCTCCCTGATGTGAAGGTCCCCCCACTGCTGCTAATAGCAAACCTATTATCTTCATGTCCTGGTGTCAATAACGCCCTCTCCCCCTTCCCCCAGCTTCTCTCCCTCCTCTCGCCAGGCTTTCGTCCCCATATATTCTTTTTTTTTTTTTTGGGGGGGGGGGCATCACTGCTCTCCGGCGGTGGGAGTAGGAGGCCCAGCCCCACTGCTGGAATTGAACCTCCGTCCCAGTGGGCCGCAGTCCCGCGCACAACCACTACGCCACCGGGGCTCAGCCCCGTCCCCATATATTCTGATAACTTCCCGGTCTCCCAGC
The DNA here is from genome assembly GCA_004026705.1 of Nesogale talazaci. Lineage (NCBI taxonomy): Eukaryota > Metazoa > Chordata > Mammalia > Afrosoricida > Tenrecidae > Nesogale > Nesogale talazaci. The sequence goes on along the minus strand of PVJH01021434.1, from coordinate 13,812 downwards.
ATGACCCTTTATCCAATTACTCACTCACTGCCATCCAGTGGCTTCTGACTCATGGTGACCCTTCGGGACAGGGTAGACCAGGTAGGAGTCGGAGCCCCTTTCTCCCACCGAGCAGCAGGTGGTTTCAAACTGCTCACCTTGGGGATCCCAGCCCCATGCAGAACCACCGCACCACCGGGCCTTTCTACCGCCCAGCTGCGGTGGCTCTAAAGTCAAAAGTATCATCTCCTATCAGCAGCTGTTGCTCATCTCTCGTTCCAATGTACAACAGCCTCTGTCACCCCATTACTCGATTCCAAACCTTGGCCACCATCCGCAAGCCTTTTCTCTGAATATCTTACATCCTAGGACTTGCTCAGTAGTGTTTTATCTCGAATCCCGTTCCCATTCTTCTCCCTTACCCCACCCCTGTCCCCATCACTCTTGTGATTTTACCACCTGCACCCTACCTTGGCTCCAGACACCCCCCTCTAATCCAACCCACACAGCTTGTAGGGCTGTCTTTGTGAAGAGTTGAGCCTTCGTGACTGGTCTAGCACGACTATGCTCAAGACCCTGGTGGCTTCTGGCACATAGAACCTCATTATAACTTTACTCCTGTTCAACATCGGTCCACAAACACACCACAGGCAGGCTGTTGGAGCATCCACTGCCCCCGATTCACCCCAGACTGCAGCCCCCCCCCCAGTTCGCAGCATGTCTTCTGCCTCTCATCTTTTCCAAGTACCAGCCTTTGTCACTGCACCCGCCACACTCCACTACCTCTCGTCTGTTGCCTGTTGGCACCTTGAGGACCCAGCACAGTATCTTAGCCGTTTTTAGCTAAGCGGCAGAGTGGAGCCTGGGGTCTAAACGTGTGCCAGAAACCGAGTCCATGCCTTCTTGCACACTTGTGATTTTGCTGCTGCTGAGTCACAGTGCTCAGCCATTACCCCTGGACCCAACCGTGGTACTGAGCCCTGCCCCGCCTTGACGCTAGGCTTTCCCTGCAGAGAAGCTCCGAAAATTAATGATGACCCCAGCTCCCCCCACCAGGCGTCTTCCCAAGGGGAGGCCAGGACTGCAGTGGGGTCCCCCAGACTTCTAGTTCTAGCCCGCCAGCATCAGTGGGCGGGGGAGCCATGTCCTCCGAGCTGTAGTGAGAACGGCAAGGCTGCCTCCCACTAGGAGTGAAGAACAGGAGGGTGAAGCGGAGGTGAGACTCGGGGGTTTGGGGACTTGACCCGGCAGAGAGCCAAGCGTGACGAGCCCTGTTGGTGCCAGGGGTTAATCACTGGGCCGCTGACCAAAGGGTCAGGGGTCCCACCCCACCAGCCGCTCCACTAGAGAAAAACGAAGGCTGTGTGTTCCTGTCGGGGTTTACCGCCTCAGAAACCTTCCGGTACAGTTCTTTCCCATCGGGTGCTGGTGGCTCATTGGGCTGTCATCTGCAAGATGGGCAGTTTGAAACCCCCAGCTGCTCCCAGGGACCAGGAGGAGGCTTTCTGCTCCTCTCCAGCTTTCCGGTCTCAGAAACCCCAGGGGCAGGTGGGTCCTGTCCTATGGGGGCGCCATGAGTTGGAATGAACTGTTGTGGGGTTTTTTGGTATCAGGTCGCCCTAAGTTGACATGGATAGTGAGTTTATGTTTCTTGGGGGGGGGTGGGGGGGGTTGAGGATGGGTCGGCCTGAGTTGAAATACGCTGTTCTGTGTGTTTGGGGAGGGCTCTCCATGGTTTGGAACGGACTCAGTGGCCGTGGTGTGATAGGTTGGTTCGGAGCCAGATACAGACTCAGCATGGCGCTACACTTTATTACAGGTGCTCTAGGAGAGAACAAAAGATGGTAGATAGAAGAAGGAGAAGGGGACGGGGTCCTTTATGGCACCTGAGTGATGTCACAAGGTCAGAGCTAGGGTCCGGATTGAGCATCCGTAGTGGCCGTGGGGAAAGAGCTCGGGCTTGGAGGCCTTGTGGGCCTGCTAGGGCTGGCGAGGGAGGGGGTCCGCTGTCCTTGCTCAGTAAGGGGGAGGCTGTGGGACTAGAAGTGGGGAGACCAAGGGAGAAGACAGCATCTCTGTCCTGATGCTGTCTCTCAGGGGCACACCCCTCAAGCCCCCCACTGCCCCCTGGAGAAAGCCTGGCGGGAGCAGCAGCCGGGGTGCAGAAGAGGAACCTCAGAGAGATGCAGCTGGGGGGGTCTCCGTGGCCTTCTGCCTCCCCGGCCTGCACCCCCTCAGTTCCAGACTTTGAGGAAGCTGTCCCAGGAGCCCGTGGCCATAGCCATGCCATCCGCCGTGATCCCCAGACAGCTGACCCTGTTGTCATGGCCAGAGAGGATGCCTGAAGAAGAGGCACAGAGTCAGCCTGCCCCGGCACTGCTGTGCAGGAGAACAGAGAGAGAGAGAGAGAGAGAGAACACGTACAGCGATCATAGGTTAGTAGCCTTGGGCTTTGGACTTTCAGTCCCTAGAGAAGACTGCAGAGGATTACTCTCAGAAAAGGGTTTTCTCTTGAGGTCAGTCTCTCGAGTCTGGGATGGGACTGGGGCAGGGCTGAGGGTGCCGGGTGTGCAATGAGGGAAACCAGGGTGGGCGGTACTCCCACCTGTGGAAGGTGCTGGGAAATGGGGAAGGCCCTTCAGTCCCACCCTCGGTGTGCAGACGAAGAGACTGAGACCCAGACACTCAGGAAGTAAGCAGCTGAACCCCCAGCCCACACTGGTCTCTGCCACCTGAGCAGCAGCCACGCCGCCTGAGTGCGTTTCACGTCAGGCTGGGCCCAGGCAGGCCCTCGGGTCTCCCCAAGTGCTCCGCCCACACTTCCAAGAGAACACCCTTGCTCAGGAACCTCAAGAACCCAGAAGTGACTGCACAGATGGACTGCCTTCCTCCAGCAGGGGCACCCCTGGCACCCACGGGGCCCCAGAGCACCCTTTCTCTGAGGGAAGATGGTTCTAGATTGGGAGCCGTGGGTGCAGGGTTCTCGGGCTGAGGGCAAGGAACAGCAGTGAGTGGGTCCCAACAAGGGGCACAGAGAAGGGGGTGGCGGGGGCAGGGGGGGCCAGCCTTACCCACACGCTCGCTCTTCATGGAGTCCCAGACATTGCAATTGAAGTCGTCGTAGCCTGCGAAGAGCAGGCGGCCACTGAGCGAGAAGGCCACCGACGTGATGCCACAGATGACGCTCTCGTGGGCATAGGCCGTCAGCTCCTGGTCCGCCCGCAGGTCAAAGAGGCGGCAGGAGGCGTCGTCGGAGCCCGTGCAGATGGCCTCTCCGTTGGGGAAGAACTGTTGGGGCAGGGGCGGGGGCAGGGCTCGGTCTGCTTGTCTGGGCCCTGGTTCAGACCTCCCCTCTGCCCCCTGGCCTGAAAAGGAGCCCTCGCACTGCACTGTGTTCACAACCAACGAGCTCCCTGGGACTGCACTGCAGGCAGGCCCACTTCCCTATAGCCAGTGAGCACAGCCAGGCCGTTCATGGTGGAGGCCCGGCTCAGGGAAAGTGCCCGGCCTGTCTCCTCATGGTCAACCAGTTCCCTCGGATGGAGAGCAAGGCTACTTAAGAGAGGCCGGGCAGGGGGTTCAGCTTAATATGGACGCCAGGGAGGAAAATGGGATGCATGTTCCTGGAGTGGCCCTGCACGAGGGGGGAGGGGGTAGACATACGGCGAGATCTGAATACAGGTTGTAGGTGATTGTGTGTGTGTGTGTGTGTGTGTGTGTGTGTGTGTGTGAGGCACCACTGGTGGGAGTAGGAAGCCCAGCCTTGCTTCTGGAGAGCTGCTGCTGAATTTGAACTGTAAGCCCTGTGGGCCGCAGTCCTGCCAGGCTCAGCCTCAAGGGCTCAGCCCTTGAGTAAAGCATTATCAATGTTAGAGTTCCCGATTTTAAGAATCGGCATCAACACAGTGGAAGTGAGTTCATTGTTACTTTTTTGGATGTAAGAGAACAGCCTTTTTTTCCTAAAGTAATAAATACTGAAGTATGTAAGGGGCACAGAGGCATGGTGCCTACACATTGCTGGCCAAAACCATGCCCTCAAATGTTTCTGGACCGGTATTTTCCGAGAAAGACCAGGCTGCTGGACGGCCGCCGCCTCCAGCACAATCCTCTGGCCTGCAGGGCCTCTGGGGGGCGTTGGAGTGGACAACTGGTTCCGCCTCCACCTCTGCAATCTCTAGCCATTTCTCTCCGGAGAGCGAGTGAGGGACGCACAGATGCTGACAATGGGGAGCTGGGCGTGGGGCGGGGCTCACGCAGATGGCGTTGATGTCCGACTCGTGGCCTGTGAAGGTCTGACGGCAGGTCCCCTCCCGCACGTCCCAGAGCTTGGCGCTGGCGTCACAAGCCCCCGAGATGAAGAGTTTGAAGTCGGGAGATACCGCCAGGCTCATGCAGTCGCCCGTGTGGCCCACGAACACCGTCTTCTGCTGCCCCGTCTCTATGTCCCACAGGGCACTGCGGGACGGGGGGAAGACACTGTCCCTGGGAAAGGCCCCCTTGTGCCAGGGCAGGCTGCCCCCCCCCCCCCCCGCCACACACACACAAGTGCCCTCACCATGTGGTGTCCCCTGAGCTGGTCACAATGTTGTTGTCGTCCAGGAAGCGGCAGCAGGAGAGATAACCTGGTTGGAATGGTGAGGCGGGGGCTGTTTAGAAGGGCAGGCCCCCCTCCTGCGGAGCCCCCATCTGCCAGTGTGTGGCCTGAGGTTTCCCGGACCCTTTGGGATGGAGAGGGTCCGCTCACCTGTGTGCGCGGAGAGCTCCCGGCTGACCTTGACGCTGCCCTCCCGGGATTTGAGGCTGTAGATGGAGCACATGTTGTCCAGGCCCCCGCAGGCCACAAAGTTCCCCGAGGGGGCGTAGGCACAGGTCATGACCCAGGAGGAGCGCAGCGGGATGGCGTGCACCTGCGGCAGGGGGCAGGGCGGGTTGGGGCAGAGGGCACGTGGCTGAGCCCACAGCCGGCTGGAACCCCAGCAGCGTAAGGTGGTCAGGGAGCCGGGCCCCCCTGTACCTTATTGGTGGTGTAGGTGTCCCACACGATCAGCTTCCCGTCCTGCGAGGCACTCACCAGCAGCCTGGGAGAGGGAGGCGGTCACCCAGCCCGCCTGCCCGCCTGCCCTGCGCCTCCCACACCCAGGCCGCCCTGCTCAAGCCTCACTTGGAGTCAGTGGCCCAGTGCATGGCGTAGATCTTGGCCAGGTGGCCCCTTAGTGTCCGCCGCGTCCGCATCTGGACTCGTCCCACCACCTCCAGGCCAGACACCAACTGCCGAGAAAGGGGCATTTGAAGCCAGTGGGCAGAGGACCTGTCCAGACCTGTGCCACAGCCATAGCTTAGCACCTGCCGTTTCTGCACCCCCCCCCCCAGGCTGCTGGTCAAGCACACCCCACCCACACCCCGTGGTGGGAGAGGTCGCACGGTGCCTCTGGAGAGGGGGCGGGGCGGGTAAAGACTCCCAGCCTGTCCACTGTCACTAGACACAGACTTGGGCTCGCCACCGCAGGGTGGCCCGCTCGCTAACGGGGCACCCTGACCCTAGATGGCACTCCCTGAGCTGCCCTGCACACTACCAGCTTTGAGACCTAGACAGGGTTTCCGAATCTGCAGGCTGGACTCGCTATTGACGTGCTTTGTGACCTGGGCATGTTTTTGGCCTTCCCCAAGTGCAAAATAAAGCCTTCTCACAGGTGGTCGGAAAACGAGAAGCCAATTATTAGCCCGGTGTCTGGCTCAAGGGGTGCCGCCCATCTGTGTCTGCTCCTCCCGTTCCTGGGCTACCACCTACTCTGAGACCCGCCATCATTTTACGTAGAACCAGGGGGGTGGGCAGCTCTACCCCGGAGGCATCAGAATGTGAAGAAACACACACGTCAAAATGGATGAAGGAGCATATTCAGCCGCTGTTAGCGCTAATGTCCCCAGAGCTTCCCGATTGACAGATGACCTTCACCCTCACCACCCTGCCTGGGAAGGGAGTCGCTCCCCTTATGCACCAGAAGAGACCGGCTGTGGCTGAGTCCCGGCATCTTTGGCCTCTTGCACAGGGCCTGACGCAGACTCCCGCTCAACCAGGTGCTGTGAATGAATTAACCAGTCGCCCTGGCTGGGCCTGAGGCCGTGCTGTCCCTCCTGTCAGGGCATCCCAGCCTCACCCCTCCCGCCCGTCCACCCTGGGCTCACCTCTGCCAGCGTGCTGTCTGCGCAGGCTTTCCTGGCACCCTAGGGGGGAACAGACATCAGAGAAGGGGAGGGGGTGGGGCTCTGGGGCCAGCAGTATGGAACCCCAGATTAGGTTATTTCCAGGTCAGTGGTCCCCAAGGTATCATTCAGGAGAAAACCTGGCCCCCACCCCTAGGCCACACTCCCTCCTGATTCTGGAGTTTCCGGGGACCCCAGTGGGAGGGCTGGGGGGGGGGGGTTACTGCAATCTGCTTCTTGAGCTGTTCTGCCTCCTGCCGCAGCTGCTCCATCTCCCCCATGGCCGCTGGGTCAAGGAGCTGCACCTGCCAGGAACAGGCGGGGGGGTGGGGGTGGCGAGGAGCACGGGCGTTGGGGAACTCCCAAACACCCTTCCCTGGACTCCTCATGAGGGCTGAGCCCCATGCCACAGAGAGGAAAATAAATGGGGAACCCTAACCCTCCCTCCCTGGGTTCTCCCTATCTGGAGTCCAGTGCATTCACCCCAACCCCTGCCTGAATTCTCCCTGGCCCCTGCCCCCCAGGGCCTCGGCCCCATAGCAGAGCCCACCAGCCCCCTCTTACTTGGGCTCTGGCTGGACCTCTCTCCGGCTCCCGGGGACCTCCTCACTCCCTAGTAGCAGCGCTCACCTGGCCCCCTCTGCTGCCGCCCAGGAGGTGGCCTGACCTGGCCCCATGGGACACGGGCAGGGGTGGGGGTGGGCGGCGACAGTGAAGGCAAATGAAATCAGCTGCAGGGGAGGGGGAAGCGCCACTCCAGAGACTTGGGCCCCCGACGCTGGCCGGCGGGGGGGAGTGGCCCACTGAGCAGACCTGTCCAGAGGGAGGGAAGTTGGCGGGGTGCTCTCCTGGTCTCTCTCCCAGGCTCAGGGAAGAGCAGCAGACCGGGGATTAGAGTAAAGCTGTGAGGATTAGGTGTTGAGGTTTGGAAGGGGTCCGCCCTGAGCAGCAGCAGCAGCCAGGGCTCCAGCACCCCCAGACCTGGCCCTCACCTGAGGAGGTGACCGGGCCTGCCTGAGTCTAGCCCCGAAGGGGGAGGATGAGTGCAGAAGGCACCCCAAAGGTGGCCCTCAGCCCTGGGGGGCAGGAAGGGAAGCACAGGGAGGGTGGAGGCAGGAGCTGAGATTAGAGGGGGACTGATCTGGATAATCTCGACAAACCCCAACCAGCTGCCCTCGGTCTGATCCTGGAGGGGGGTGGGGAGAGGTGGACGGGATCCTGAGAAGAGAGGGGGGTGGGGAATTAAGGCCGATCCCATCCTCTGTGGCCCCTGACTCATGAGGCCCCACTGGGGCTGGGAAGGCAGGGGGAGGAGGAGGCCCAGGGGGCAGCTGCCAGGCTGGGTGCATTTGCATGCGGGAAGCAGGTGGCAAGATTTCCCTGACAAATCTCAGGCTTGAACACCCGGCCTCCGGGAGGCCCAGAGACACCTGCCTCCTTCCAGGCCGCCCCAGACACACGATACACCAGCACGGAACCCGAAGACACCCCACTGAGCCCGGCTGAGAGGTCCACATCTTCTTTATTGCACAGACTTGGGAGGGGTGCGGGCCGGGCCCACTCGGTCCCTCCTTGTGGAAAGCAGGCGGTCGTGTGCCCCCTGCCATTTCTACTCAGGGAACCATGATGTCTTCACCAGCAGGGGCCGGGCCTGCGCAGCTCTGGGCTAGTCAGTGCAGTGTCCTTCGAAGCCTGGCCAGGGCTGGCCCCCAGGGCCCCCAGATGGTGGGCACACAGGGACAGAAGTCGGCGTTGGGCTCCCAATGTTCCCTGGGGCCCTCCACATGTTGGACGGCCACGTCCTCCAGGGCTGGTGCAGCCCCTCACAGCTCTTCCCGGATCCGAGGGGGCTTCCCCGCCTTGTCTTGGACCGGCTGCAGCCTGGGACTGGGGGGCTCTGGGGCAGGGACTATGCCAGGCGTTTTCTCCTCCTCCTCTGCCTCCTCAATCTCGGGTTCTTGCAGCAGCGCCTGGGCCTCTGCCCACTCCTAAGGGCCATGGGAGAGACTTGTCCAATGAGCTACAGCCCACCCTGCCCCAAAGACCCCTGCTGGGGGCCGGTCAGTCGGTGCCCCTGGCCCACAAGCCTTCTCCCCACCCACAAGAGCCCCACCCCTCCCTCCCCGGCACCCCCTCACCTGCTCCCTGTGCTCAGGTGCCCACGTGTGCCACAGGGCCAGAGCGCAGCGCCGTCCCCGGCTCACTGCCCACACGCCATGCGGGTTCTCCCCCCCAGAGCTGAAGGCCACCAGGCGTCCGCAGCGAGGGCGCACCTGAGCCTGGGGGGTAGGGGGAGCCGGGGGGGGGGGAAAGGCGGTTCAGCCCTGCAGGGCTCCCACAGAGAGCTCGGCCTTTGCTCTTGAAGGAGGGGGAGCAGGCGGGCCAGGGGCAGGGGCTGCCCAGGGCGGGTCCACCCATCCCTCAGCACTTCGCCTGCTCATCCCCGCCCTGGTGCCCTGGATTTTCAACCTTGGGGCCAGTGTGTGCAGCAGGCCGGGGCCGGGGGTGTTCTGCGCCCTGGGAGGCAGAATGGGCACCACCGGCAACTGCTTGCTCGGGGTCAACTGACTTGCCGGCTGGCGTCTGGAAAGCTGTGTGAGCTGTGGCCTGCGCCGCCCGTGATCGGACATGCAGGGCCTCAATGCGAGTTCACTAAGAGCTTGGGTTAAAATCAGAAAAAGAACGGGCAGCAATGGGCTTGGCTTGGGGTCTGGGGGGTGAGTGGGGGAAGGAAGGAGGGAGGGCATCGAGTAAGACAGAGTGTCACCAACAGATGCCTGCCAAAGAGCAGGTCGGTTCGGACTCCATGTGACCCTACAGGACAGGGGAGCAGAGACCAGCTCTCCACGAGAGTGGAAGGCCTCCTCTTTCTCTCGGGGGATCCGTGGGTGGTTGCGAACTGTTGACCATGCAGCTGGTGGCCCAACGTGTCACCCCCTCGGCCACCGGAGCTCCTCAAGACAGGGCATTAGGCGGATGGGAAGCACTGGCCCGCCCCACCTCCCAATTCCAGCCCCTGGTTTCCACCTGGAACGCTCCCCGGTCCAGGCACAGGGAGGAAGCAGTCCTCTCTGCTGGCACCGAGGAGCTGTCCGTTACTGCTGGCGCGGCTCTCTCTCTTTGGGTGTAAGGTCTGATGGTCTCACCTACTCTATATAGCAGCCCCTTAAGATCGGCATGTGTGACACACACACAGACAACACACGCACGCACACCGAGGAAGGGGAGGAGGCAAAGGTGCCCTTGGGCCAGCAGTGCCACAGCCCCATGTCCATCTCGCCGCGGGGAAGGGGACCTTCCAAGTTTCCTACATCGCAGAATGGGGACCCGGCGGTCCTGGAGGGGCCTTGCCGACTGTGCTTCCCCCCCACCTCTTTCAGGCCCACCACACAGAGGCCTGAGGGGCCAGGAAAGCCCCTCAGTGAGCCCTGCACTCAGAGGTTGGCCAGCAGGGCCGGAGGCCCAGAGGACAAGGGTGCCAGGGGCCCCAGCCATTTCCCTGCATTTGCCTCTGGGAACCTTCTGCTTTGAATCTCGACCCCACAGCCAGGGCCCCTGTCACCTGTCATCCCCCGCCCCCTTTCCCCCCCCACGTACCGTGACCGTCAGCGCGTTGGGCTCTGTGAAGAACAAGTCTCCACCCTGGAAGTCGTCATTCAGATAGAGGATTCCACTGAACAGGGAGCAAGACAGGAGGTGGTGAGCTCCCCGCTCAGGCCTCTCTCTGCCCGCCTGCCTGGCACCTAGCAGGGCAGCGCGCCCACCTGTAGTCCCGAAAGGTGTAGGCTGGGGGCTCCTGCCAGCACTCTCCCGAGTCGGGGTCCAGGATGCAGTTGTCCGCGTGCACCGGGTGACTCAGGTCCATGCGCTGCTCCTGCTCTCCTGGCAGGCGGAGGAGAGGGGCTTTGCCCAGGGCCTCTGTGCCCACCCGCCAGGCCCGGCCGGGAAGATGCGGAGGCCCCACGGGAGCAGAGCCGTCGGGGGCTCCCTGGGGAAGGGCTGAGGGGTCGGCCCTACCCTCTATGGCGCTGCGGCACACCAGGTGGGTGAAGGCCAGGTGCAGGGCCCGCCCCGGGGAGAAGTAGGCCTCCGTCACAGCCCGCGCCCGCTCACTCGCTTCCAGAAGCAGCTTAGCGCCCCGAGTGCCCACGGCTCCAGCCCGGGCCAGCTGCAGGGGCGAGGAGGGCAAGGGTGACCTCCACTGCTCTGCACAGTGGGGGTGCAGGCCCCAACCCTCAGTCCTGGACTGCCTCCCCCACCCCCCGCTCACACCTGCCCAGCAGCCCTGGCACCTCTGCTCACCTGCGCAGCCTTCAGCACCGTGAGCCCCTCGAAGTGCTCGTGGCGGGTGTGGGGGGAGCGGCGGCCATGATGGCCCGACCTGGCTCCAGCCCCAGCTGCCTCCTGCATGGGAAGGCGTTCTCTCTGAGGCGCTGTCCCGGCCCTCAGGCCACTGCCCACCTCACGTGCGGCCTAGGCAGCTCTCGCCATCTTCCCTCAGCCACCCACTCCCCAGCCCTCGTGGCTCCTGCCTGAACTGTCCACGGGCTCAGGACAGAGCTCTGCAAGGCTCCCTGCAGCCCAGGACCGGGGCAGGGAGACACGGCCCATCCACCCCAGACTCACACCTGACCTGGGAACAGAGGAAGTCTCTGGAAACAGGGGCAAACCCAGGCACTGGGCTGTCAGGGCAGGTCCTGGCCGCCAGGCGGAAGCAGCACCCCTCTCCGCTCTCTGGGTGAGCCTACCTCCCTGTGGCTGCAACCCCCTCCTGCTGCTGAGCGCCAGAGATGCAGCCACACGCGGGACCTGAGCTCCCCGGAGACTCCGTGTGTGGACATCTAGAACCAGGAGCCCCGCCTCCCCACTGCCTCTACCTGTTCGCGTCTCAGTACAGGTGGAGGGCCTGAGCGATCCTGCTCACCCCGCACACAGACCCATCTGTGGGAGGCATCAGTCGGTTGCCTACGTCATCCAACCCATGTCCAGTCAACCATTCAACACACGTGTTCAGAGCCAGACACTGTTCTAGGCCCTGGAGCTCGAACCGCAGACAAGGCAAGGGCCCTGCTCAGATGCAGCTTCTGTTGGAGAGAAAAGCTGAAAAGGGGTAAGCGGCGCATGCCGTTGAGAGTTTATCTGCAAGTCTCCGCGGTGCCGAACAGAGGACAAAGTGGTCCTGGGAAAGGTGGGAGAAGGCGGGGAGCCTCCAGGAGTGACGGTGCTACAAGGAGGTGCTGGGTCCCAAAGGTGGTGGCGATGCGATACAGGCACAGAATAGAATGTCAGGCACATTCTATGCAGGAAGCATAGCAGAATTGTGGGAGCCACGGAAAAGTGAAGTCTGGAATGAGATTCAATAGAGTCGCTGCACAGTAGAGTGAAGAGAAAGCCAGGCAAGGCGGTGACTTGGGCCGGATGACCAGAGGGTCTGTGGTCGGACCCTTTCAAGAAGCAGCCTTTGCCTTGCCTGTAAGTGGATTAGATAAACCTGCGTCTACGGGCAAAATTTGGTTATCATATTAATCTGATTGGAGGGAGAAAATAAAATTGTGAAAAATCAAATAACTATTCTGCATTTCCATTTGGGGGGGGGCGGTTTAGGGCATCACTGCCCTGGTGGTGGGAGTAGGAGGCCCAACCTTTGCTCCTGTGGAGCTGGACTTGAACCTCCATCCCAGTGGGCTGCAGTCCCGCGCACAACCACTACGCCGCCGGGGCTCAGCTGGCAGAGAGAAAATTCTAACGGGGTTGGAAGCTTGAGCTCAAGAGCACTGAAACGCGTCAGGGCAGATCACTGGCGAGGTGACATCCCAGAGGAGGCTCAGGGATCACCGAGGTTTCCAGAGGAAGCAGCCATTGCAAAGGCCCTGGGCTCTGCCTAAACCGAGTCTGGTATGCGGCTGTCAGGTGCGGCCCCTGTGCCACCCCGACAATGGCTGTCCGGGCTGGAGTTTAGGATGGTCAAGTCCCACACTTGGGACGCTCCTCATCCCCGTCCACAAACACGGAATCCTGCCATGTGAACCCTCTTCTCCCCATCCTGAAATGAGGCCTGACTGACTGAAGGGGGGTGGGGGGGGGCACTCGCACATCTGTCCCATCTCTCCCAGTGCATTGTACACACTGCCACGAGAGGGCTCCACCTCACCAGGGGCCACAGAGGCCCTTCCTCTGGCTGCCCTGGCCCACTGCTGCATAGCCGACAACCGCAGACTGCCCCGCACAACTCTCTCCTCAAAGTAGAAGCTCACCACCTTCAAGCCAATGCCGACTCTGAAGGGGCCTACGGGAAAACGCCGCCCTGTGAGTTTCCGAGGCTGGAACTCTTTAACGGGAGTAGAAGGCCTGGTCTTTCTCCGGCAGAGCAGCTGGTGGTTGAGAACTGCTGACCTTGGGGCTAGCAGCCCAATAGGCGACCACCAGGCGGTGGTGCGATGGGTTTGGGTTGTCTGCCTTCCGGTGCTCAAGAATGGCTGCAGGACGCATTGCTGGTGGTGTCCGGTGCCGCCCAGGGCAGCCTCGTGCCCCACAGAATGAAACCCGGCTGGGTCCTGCACTGTGCTCCCTGCAGAGGACGCTTCACCGCGGCATGGACAGCCTGGTGAGGGTGGCTCATTCAATCCGTACTAAGTGGACCACCGTGCGTGGGGCAGGCGTCTGGGGGGCGGCCACTGACCAAACTCAGCTAGCCAAGGGACCCTTACCCCAAAAAGCACCCATGGGAGGGAGGGTGTTTTTCCTGTTTTTTTGTTGTTTTATTTTTGCTTTATTGCTCCTATTGCTTTCTGGCCGAATTCCTCTCTCATTAAATCCACTTGCTGCTGGCTACCCTCAGAGGAGGGGGGGCTTGTCCACACCGCAAGCGAGGCAGTGAGAAGCACAGTCCCAGGCAGGGAGTCAAATAGAGGGAGGGTGCAGGCCAAGAGCCGTGCACCCCTGCTGCCAGCCGGGTCCCCGCACAGTCGGCCTTACTCACCGTGGCCAGCTGCAGCAGCAGCCCACACTCGGCTGGGGCCAGCAGCCCGTCCAGCACGGCTCGCTCAGAGCCGTTCAGCTGGCCGGCGTCCTGGGTCAGGCTCACTCCCTCCAGGGGAAGGGCGTCTGAAAACAAGGGCAGGCTGAAGGTTGTCGGACATCCCCAGGGCAGACCCCGCTGTGCCTGTAGCCCCCAGGCCCTGGGGTCCCTGCTTCCCGCCCTCCTGGAAACTCACCCTTCCAATGGGTCAGGGGCTTTGGCTGTGGCGGCGGAGGTTCCTGGTCCCAAGGCCTCTTCTCCTGATCCTCTCTCAGGAGCGAGAGACACGCTCAGTGGATGCCCAGGGCGGTTTAAACCCCAACCCTCCCCAGGAGCAGCCTCCCTGCACCCCACCCCCACCACAGAGCACCTCCTACCTGAGCGTTTCTCGGAGGGCCTCGGGGACAACAGCTTCTGGTGTCCAGGGGTCCTGGGAGATGGACAGGAGAGTCCCCATCACCTTCCCTGCCCAGCCCGGAGCTCTCTGACATGAGACTCTGATCAAATCGCATCTAGGTTCTCTCGACTCCCAGCGGAAGGAGGCCTGGACTCACTATCAGAAGCTAGGGCACTGGGTCAGACTGTGTAGTAACAGTAATAATTGTAGGCTGAGC
>PVJH01021433.1:0-38622 GCA_004026705.1 Nesogale talazaci | reverse complement strand
GTTGGACAGGGGGAGGAGCCGCAGTGAGGAAGGGCAGGAAAAACTCCTGGCAGGTTCACCCAGGGACTCGGAATGGGCTCCTGCCTGCCCTTGCTGCCCAGGAAGCTGGGGGACTGTCAGCTGAGGTCTGGAGGTGTGGCAGGGAGGGCAGCCAGGGCTCAGGGAAGAGCAGGCAGGGGCGAGGCCCAGTGCAGGGCTAGGGGCAGCAGGCACACCCTGGGAGCTCTAATCCTTCCTTTGTTTCCCCAGGTTACTCAACTCCAACAAGTTCACGCTGATCGGAGATAATGCCTTCACCGGGCTGTCGCACCTGCAGTACCTGTGTGTGGGAAGGAGAGAAGGGAGGAGGGGTGGTGAGGGTGGCCGCTGTGGCCAGGGTGGGCTGAGTGGGAGGTTGAGTGAGGAGAAGCAGGTGGGGGGGGGGGCGTGGACCATGAACCTTGGAGTCATCTCATAGGCAGTCTTTAGGGAGGCCCCTGCCATCCACCTTCCTGCCTGGTTCTGTGCTGGCTTCTCTCACTACAGTCTCAGTGTCTCCAGACCTGGACTGGAAGCCAGTTTCAGGGCTGGCACCCAGGATGGGGTGTGAGAGGCAGGAAAAGAGCTTGTTGGGGGCTGAGCCTGTGAGTCTGGGTGGTAGCCGAGTCAAGTTCTCCTTTTCTCCAGCTTCATCGAGAACAATGACATCTGGGCACTCTCCAAGTTTACTTTCAGGGGGCTCAAGTCCTTGACACATCTGTGAGTACCTCCATCCTGCACGTGCGTGCATGGGTGTGTGCTGTGCTATGGACCAAAGCCCTCTGTATCCTGTGGCTTTGGCCTCACCTCAAGGTGACTCACAGGTCTCTTACAGCTCACTGGCCAACAATAACTTGCAGACGCTGCCTCGAGACATCTTTCGGCCCCTGGACATCCTGAGTGACCTGTAAGAGCTGCGTCCCATCTTTTCTGACAGGACCTAGGAGGGGTGTGCCTCTGGAGGGAGCGGTGTGGGGGAAGTGGAGACCAGGATGCTCCTAGGGTCTTGGGAGGTTGGGAGGATTGGGGCTGGGGCCACGGAGGTGCTTGGTAGGGTTAGAGGTCAGAGGATGTTCTTCAGGGTGTCTGCGTGTCTCTGAGAGTATACGCTTTGTGTGTGTATGTGTGTGTGTGGCATCACTGCCCTGATGGGAGTAGGAAGCCCAGCCTTGTTCCTGGAGAGCTGCTGCTGGATTTGACCCGTCAACCCTGTGGGCCGCTGTCCCACGCACAACCACGAGGCCACCAGGGCTCAGCCTGAGTACAAGCTTTTTAAAATGAACCTTTGACTATAGTCGGCATTAAAGCCGTAGAGCACAGCCCCCACCATGAGTATTGACACCAAGTAAACCCACAAGCCCAGCAGCGTGGATGCTCAAGAAGACCAGGGACCAGTAGCCAACTGCTGTGCACTGCCACAAGGCGAGGCGAGGAGGAGCTGAAACAGCCCCCCACTCCACCCCACCCCTTTGCTTCTTGCCGGCAGTGAATCATAAGGATGCCTCCATTCCTAGGGGACCCATTTTCTAGTTGCACAGAAATGTGGGTGCCTGAAAACCTTGAGGGCCTGGGTGGGCAAAGCAGTTGAGAGTTCCCCATCTCTGTGCCCCTCCCATCGCCCTCATGGCCCAGAGACCTCCGGGGCAATGCGTTCAGCTGTGACTGCAAGGTGAAGTGGCTGGTGGAGTGGCTGGCACACACCAACACGACGGTGGCCCCCATCTACTGCGCCAGCCCGCCCCGGTTCCAGGACCACAAGGTGCAAGACCTGCCCCTGCGGGAGTTTGACTGCATTACCACCGGTAGGAGTTGCCTCTGCCTTCTGGACATCGGGTCGCCCTCCCCCAGGCAGTCCCATGGGCACCCCTGAACCTCCCTCACCCCCGAGTCTCAGTGCACACAGCCCACCGGGGCCCGCGCTCTCTCCCCTGCAGACTTCGTGTTGTACCAGACCCTGTCCTTCCCGGCAGTGTCAGCTGAGCCCTTCCTCTACTCCAGCGACCTCTACCTGGCTCTGGCCCAGCCCAGTGCCAGCGCCTGCACCATCCTCAAGTGGGACTATGTCGAGCGACAGCTGCGAGACTATGACAGAATCCCAGGTACCTGGGCCGGGCCTGGCTCTGCTGGCTTAGATGGGGTGGGGGCAAGGGGTGGCCTTTGTTTGACCAGCGTTTCTTGAGTGATTATCCAGAGGGATGCATGAGACGATCCCTGCCCCTAAGAACTTCCCAGTGTTGGTGGAGGGAGCAGGCGGATGGGTGCTAGCTTTCACACAGTAGTGCGTGCAAGGGTGCAGTTGTGAACTCCCGGAGAAACCAAAGAAAGGTTCCTGCTGCGGGGGCTGCCTAAGGCGACTCTTGGAGGAGGAGGGAGAGGGAGGGGTCAGAGGAGATGGCTCTGTCCCTGGCTGGGGTACTAACGAGGTGGTGCACATGGAGAGAGGAGAAGGGGGTGCATGTGCTAGTGGAGTTAGCTTGGGATCCGCTCCTTTTCAACTGAAGGCCAAGGGAGAGAGAGAGGGAGGGAAACGGCAGGAGGGGTGGGCTAGCAGAAGTATACAGCTCAACGTGTGTGTGCACGTGCACACGTGCGTGCGTGTGCAAACACGGTCAAGGTGAGGAGACCAAGTCGAGCTGGGGACCAACCAGATGTCCCTGATGGTTTTGAGTTACTGCGACACACGGCCAGCAAGTCGATGCCGACTCCTAGACAGGGTAGAACTGCTCCAGTGGTATTTCCAGATGATGGGAGC
Organism: Nesogale talazaci; assembly: GCA_004026705.1. NCBI lineage: Eukaryota > Metazoa > Chordata > Mammalia > Afrosoricida > Tenrecidae > Nesogale > Nesogale talazaci. The sequence continues at coordinate 35,852 of PVJH01021433.1, read as the reverse complement.
AGCAGGCCCCATCATGCTACCTCAGAGCGGTTGGTGGTCTTGAACTGCTGATCTTACGGTTCGCAGCTGGATGCATAACCACGACACTGTTTAGAGCAGGGCATGCAAGCCAAGCCAGACTGTGTGTTGGAGAGCGCTCCGTGGTGAGCCCAGCATGGGCCGAGATGGGCCAGCTGAGGGATGTGCTGGGAAGGAAGCTGGAGTCTGGGCTGGCCCAATGGCCATGGGGACAAAGAAGGGAGGATTGAATGGACACCAGATGCAAGAGAAATGTGAAATAACCTTATAGCTGTTAAAGAATTTAAAGTTTTATTTATTTTCTTAGTCATGAAAACAAACCCAACCCCCCAAAACTTCACAAAGGAAAACTGCCAGGTCCAGATAGCTTTCCTCGGCTGAGCCCTGGTGGCGTAGTGGTTGTGCGCGGGACTGCGGCCCACTGGGTTGGAGGTTCAAATCCAGCAGCAAGGACGGGCCTTCTACTCCCACCACCAGAGGGCACCCAAAAACAAAACAAAACAAAAAACCAAATAGTTTTCCTGGTAAAGAACTCACATCAGCCTGACACAAACTCAATCTGTAGCCAGGGACACTGTTGGACTCGGGGGACACTGGCAGCTGTGGGCGGAGGGATGGAGGGAGAGGCAGGTGTGGGAGATGGCTTCCCAGGTGTCTAGCTTGTTAGGTGAGGGCACACTTGGAAACTGGAAAGACAGGAGGAGGGAAAGAGGAGGGGAGGGTTTTGGGGTGGGAATGTTTTGTTCAGGCTGGGTTCCAGGTAGGGGGAGTCTGAGCTACAGAAAGGGGCCTGGTGGGGGAGGTCATTTGCGGATGGGTGTGTGGACCAAGGTGAACCCTCAGTATCTAGGGACACCTGTGTTAGGCACTCAAAAACCCTCAAACTCACGGCCATGAGTTGATTCTGACTCACAGGTACTGGTGGCTTTGAAATGCTGACTTTGCAGTTAGCAGCTCCACCTATAACCCACTGCCCTACCAGGGATCCTCACCTTGTGCACAGATAGTTTATATCCAAACCCTAGGGGAGAACGGAGGGGCAGGGACGCTGAGACTGGTTAATAGTTGGGAAACAACTAGAGGGCATTGAGTGTTGAGTTGCCGGATCCGGGGCTGGGCTGGGCGATTAGATCAGAGACTCTTCGTTCTGGTCCAGCGTTGGAGGGGTGGGACGCGTCCCTGCCTACCCCTGCCTGCCCCTGTCCCGACAGCCCCTTCGGCGGTGCATTGTAAGCCCATGGTGGTGGACAGCCAGCTCTACGTGGTCGTGGCACAGCTGTTTGGTGGCTCTTACATTTACCACTGGGACCCCAATACGACACGCTTTACCAAGCTCCAAGACATCGACCCCCAGCGCGTGCGCAAGCCCAATGACCTGGAAGCCTTCCGCATCGATGGGGACTGGTACTTTGCCGTGGCTGACAGCTCCAAGGCCGGCGCCACCAGTCTCTACCGCTGGCACCAGAATGGCTTCTACTCGCACCAGGCCCTGCACACCTGGCACCGCGACACCGACCTGGAATTTGTGGATGGCGAGGGCAAACCTCGGTTGATTGTGTCCAGCAGCTCCCAGGCACCGGTCATCTACCAGTGGAGTCGAACCCAGAAGCAGTTTGTGGCCCAGAGCGAGGTGACCCAGGTGCCTGATGCCCAGGCGGTGAAACACTTCCGCGCCGGCCGAGACAGCTACCTGTGCCTCAGCCGCTATATCGGGGACTCCAAGATCCTGCGCTGGGAGGGCACCCGCTTCTCCGAGGTGCAGGCCCTGCCCTCCAGGGGCTCGCTGGCCCTGCAGTCCTTCCTGGTGGGAGGCCGCCGCTATCTGGCACTGGGCAGCGACTTCTCCTTCACCCAGATCTACCAGTGGGATGAGGGGCGGCAGAAGTTCGTGCGCTTCCAGGAGCTGGCTGTGCAGGCCCCTCGAGCCTTCTGCTACATGCCGGCGGGCGATGCCCAGCTCCTCTTGGCCCCCAGCTTCAAGGGACAGACACTTGTGTACCGACACGTCGTGGTGGATCTCAGTGCCTAGAGAGAGGGTGCCCAGGCCCTCCGGGCTCCTCGGGGCAGCCGCTGGGGGCTGCTGTGCGAGCAGTGTGTGTCCGTGTCGAAGGGACAGGTGGCCAACTTGTGCAAACACGCACACACCACGGGCAAGTCCAGGGGCCCGACATCGCAGATGTAATCCGCATGAACAATTTGTACATCCCCTGTACACCCGGGCAGCCCAGCCCGCCACCGTGCACCCGCTCCGCAGTTCCCACCACCCTGCTGCCTCCCTGACTCGCGCTCCTGCTAATGGCTGGGAGAGGGGTGCTGGGAGGAGGACTCACCCTCTCTGGTCTTTCCCCGTTGGTGCTCCAGGTGTTGGTTGACCTTACCTCTCCATCGCAGTCCACAGCCCCCCTACCAGACTTCTGCTCGTTCAGAGGAGGCACTTCTGCAGACACGCTGCCCCCCCTCCCTACTCTCCCCCATGACACACTCACATGTCCATGTCAATACTTTGGTTTCCATATACACTTGGGTCCGGGAGAGTGCCTGCGTGCGTGCGTGCAGAGTCCGAGCTGCCCACAGGGGCCCCCGCTTGCTACTTTCCTCCTGTCCTTGGGCTCTGCACATGGTACCTGTCCCTGCTCTGCTCACACCCCCTCCACAGCCTTCGCCTCCCCCGCTGCCGACCAGGTGGGGAATGGCAGTCCCAGCCTCTGCGTTCAGCGTGACCAGCTTCTGGGGGCCCATCCCCCACTGTCCCAAAGCAATAATAATAATAATAATGATAATAATAATAATAATAGCGCCAACAGCAGACCTCTGTGCTGTCTCTGATCTCACTGGAAGGCCCTGACTTCCCAAGTGAAAGGCTTCTGGCTTCTCTTCCCTGTAACTGCTGCAGTCTCCACCTTGGGCCAGCTCCATCCTGGGCCTCTGGTCTTGTGGCCACGCCCAGGAACCTGCAAACACACTCCCTATGTGGGTGCCAGGCTCGGGCCACGCTTGAGCAGAGGTGGAGGGTCCTCTTTAATCGCCCAGCGCCTCCCCCCCACCCCAAGAGCTTCTCTGCCTTTCCCAGGGGGTGAGGGGCCTGTGGGAGGGGCGGCGCCTGGAGCCGGGCTTCTGCTGCCCTCTGCTGTCAGCTGGAAACATAGACCTGAGCTGGAAGACCTGAGGGTGGGGGGTGGGGGGTGGGGAGGGTTTGTGCCCTGTGGCGGTCTTACCTGTGCCCAGGTTATGTGAGGGTTCCCTGGGGCAGGAGGTCCAGGGGCACTTCGGGGCCACGCTATGATTCACTTGCTTCAAATAAAAAGTTTGGACCCCTTTGCCGGCTGCTGGGTGTCCAGGGTGACTGAGTCTGTGATGGCTGCCTGTCCCTCACAGAGGGCCTAGCTCTAGCTTGCAGAGCCTCTTCCTGCCCATGCCCTTCCCTCTGAGACGCGGGCATTGTCGCCGTCAGCTGACCCCGGGGTCAGAAGTGCATGCCTGTGGATGACACTCAGGTGCTGAGGTAGAGTGACTAGTGAGGACCAGCTGGGGCTGACTCACGGCCTGCACTCTCCTTTCTGTAGTTGTGGGGCCCCAAGACTACTCTGTCCCTGGCAGGTCAATTCCAACAGACAAGGCTCAGCCCTGCTCCTGCCCGGTGCCTTCTCCCAGCACCTCTGCTTGGCCAATGTCTGTCACCGCCCCCATGTAGCAGAGGCGCCTTGGGGTCCTCGGAATGCATTGGTCTCTACCCCCCTCCCAGGCCCCGTGGAGTCAACCACCAAGTCCATTCTTCCTTCCACATGCTGACCAGATATCCACACTCGCGGCTGGTGAAGGGCGTTTTACTCACCGCGTACTGCTGCCACGCGTGACAGAAATGTATCTGTTAGGTTTCCGGAGTCGGTAATGCCACGGCTCCTGACTTGGCAGGATAAAAGGATTCATGCCGAAGCCCGTGTTGTCATCCAAGTGGATTGTTAGAAAGGGCAGCACTAGCTTCAGGTTTTACAGTCTCAGGGGGTTCACCACTAGAAAAAAGCACCCACGTGTGCAGGTCTTGGGGGGGTTCCGGGGGGTTGAAAGCCCAAGAACCCTAGAGGCTGAGAGCATGTGGGCTGAGAGGCTGTGGACCTAAAGTAGGCCCAGAGCGGCCTGTGTGTCTGTGCAGGGAGGGAGACCCTCCTGCTCTACTGGCCTCTGACCAGGAGCAGGGTGCGAGAGAGTCCCAGAGCGGGCTCTGGGCTCCAGGTCTTCATTCTCGCCCACTCCTGGCTGCGGGAAGGCATGGTTGATGGCCCTGGTTGACCCCATTGACCCCACCTGGGTGATGTCATGCGCCTGGGCCTAGTTTAGCTCACCCAGGGGTACCTCCCACCTGGCCAGGGGTCTTGAATGCTCACTTTGGGGTCTGATCCTTCTCAAATGGGGGCCTCTGCTAAAGTGAGCAGATTTTTACATTGGTAAAGCAGGACACCATTGATTGGAGGGTGGAGATGGGTAGAGGGGGTATATTCCCTTCCCATTCTTCTGCCGTTCTCTAGTTTCTCGTGCATTCTTTCCAAAAATCGGGACTCTTTTTTAATGTCACGGAACATGGGGAAAAATGTTTAAAATTGGGACTGTCCCGCTTTTGGCGGGACATGTGGTCAATTTAGCTTTTGTAGGCATGGATGGGACAACCCCCAGTTCCTGAGCTAGCTATATGACATATTCTCTCACAGGCTGGAAGTCTGACTTCGGCTGCCAGATCCAAGGGAAGGTTCTTGGCTCCTTCAACATCCATGGTCCCGTGTCCCTTGGAGCTCTCCATGTTCCCTCTCCCTCTGGGTCTAGGTGATTCTCAACCCAAGGGTCCAGAGGATGCTCCCTGCGCTATCTTCTTGGTGGTCATCAGAGCCCCACCCCACCCCTTTTTCTTGCCTGTAAGGCTGTGGCTGGAATAAGGCTGAAGACTGGAGTAAAGGCTAGGCTTAAGTCGTGCCCTCTGGTAAGGCTGGGATTCAATACAACCCTCCCCAAGGTGACCTCATTGACAGGTGAGGATTCATAACCCTTAACACCAAACAGGAGATGGTTCATCCGATCCTCAGATGGCAGGCACAGTACTGGGAGTCAGGGCCTCATGAAATCTATACCAATTTTCAGCTCAATTCACTTCCATCAAGTCGGCTCCCACTCACAGCCGTGCATAAGACAGAGAATTGAGGTGCCCCCACCTCCACTCAGGCTGCGTGTTCCCAAGACTGCAGATCCTAATGGGAACAGAACGCCTCATCTTTCTGACTCAGACTGGCTGGTGGCTTCGAACTGATGACCCTGTGGCTATGGTCCAGTACGTAACCCACTGGGCCATGGCAAATCCCTGGCACCTGTTTTGAGAGGACACAGTGTAATCCGGGACAGTGGATTCTGACTCCTGCCAACTCACATGTGATGCAGAGTGGAAGTGTTGTGGCGGGGGCGGGGGGTGGGGGTGGGAAGGAGGGGAGCTTCCAGGACAGTACCCAATGGAATCTTTCTTCCAGAATGCCACTGGGAGGCTCCCAACCAGCAATTTCCCAGCCAGCACTCTTGTTTCACTTCTCCCATCCTACAACCTCTGCCCAGACCCCCCCCCCGCCCCCCTTTCATCACACATCATCTTGGGTCCTTTACACAACTCCCTGGCTAATCCTCCTGAAAGAGATTTCCGTCATGGCGTCCCCAGCTCAGAAACTTCCCTTCGCTCCCCATTGCTTCTGGCTCTCTAGCTCACATGAAAGTCCTCTGGCCTCTGGTCCTGCCTTATGAGACAGCTAAGTGTCTGTGGGCAGCCATGGTGCCATGCTGGGTTTGAGAGGGGTGTTAAAAGATCTATGGCCAGGGGCTGAGCCCTGGTGGCGTCGTGGTTGTGCGCGGGACTGCGGCCCACTGGGACGGAGGTTCGATTCCAGCTCCACGGAGCAAAGGCTGGGCCTCCTACTCCCACCACCTGAGGGCAGTGATTTTGCCTAAAAAAAAAAAAAAAAACCATTAAAACCAACATGGGCTCAAAATGAAAATAAACGAGAAGCTACAGAACTGTCTAAAGAAGTGAAAACCATTGTCAATATTTTTGTACATAGCAATCCAAGGCGATTTCCATTGGTCTGTCTTTTAACAGGTGCATAGGCACAATGTCCTCATGTCGTACAATCCAAACATTCCATCCTATCAGGAAGAGTTGTGCAATTGTCACCATGGCCACTTGCTTCTTTCACACTTGCTTCTTTCATGTGGTCCTTGTTAGTCATGTAATTTTTTTCCCTAATTGTGGCAAAAATACACACACCAGAACACTCTCCAGTTCTACAATTTCTACTCATATCATTCAACGCCGTTGATGATGCTTTTGTACAACCAGTATTGACATTCTTTTCCAAATTGTTCTACCACCGCTGACACCCACTACATGCCCTCTATGTAGGCTGTAGTCTTTTTGTTTTTTGGGCGTCACTGCCCTCAGGTGGTGGGAGAAGGAGGCCCAGCCTTTGCTCCGTGGAGCTGGAATTGAACCTCCATCCCAGTGGGCCGCAGTCCCGTGCACAACCACTACGCCACCGGGGCTCAGCCTAGGCTGTAGTCTTTATGGGACAATTTGGGCTGCTCACTGCAAGATCAGGAGTTTGAAACCACCAATAGGTCTATGGGAGAAAGATGAGGCTTTCCCAGAAATCTCCCCAAAGAGTTAGGGCCTCCGACACCCTCAAGGGCAGTTCTATCCTGTCTTAGAGGATTGCTGTGAGATGGTAATAATCGATCAATCGATTGATCGACTTGATGGCAGTGAGCAGGGAACAGACAGCCACATCTTTCTCTCAAGGAGTTGTTGGGGAGGCTCCAAGCATCGTCTGCACAAGACCGGCTCTCCTTACACAGGGCTTTGGAGGCTGTGAGTTTGGGCCCGGTCCCTTACCTTGGTGGTGATGACAAGCCTTGGATTCTCCTTCAACAGTGCGAGGGCAACCAAACCTCCTTTCACAGAATTGATAGTAGAAGATGCTAAAATACACACAGCGCCCTGATGTATGATGGGATCCATTCTGACACCTCTACCCTAAGTCGATTCTGAGGCGAGCCAAAGATCTCATGTTTCAAATTATTTTTCAGATTTCATCATCATTGCCCTTTATTCTCCATCTCTTTATACATTTGGCAGCATTTCCACCATAAATCATGAATAGAGCATCCACGAGTGACCATCCGAGGAGGATGGTAACATCAGTGAGTGACACCCTGCAGCCCACCCTGATGATGTGATGTACGAAGACAGGCTCCTCGGTGTGTGTGTGGGGGGGGGGGGGGGAGTGCACTGTAACTCGAGTACCTGGTAAACCAGGACCACCGACACTAGTGAATGAATCTGTGAGAGACGTCAGAACGTTTGGGGGAAAAACAGAATGGAAAGATGCTGGTGCTTTCCCAGGAACTTTCTGAAGGCCCCTCACGCCAAGCCTGGTCTGTAACCAAAGCCCCTGCCGTGTAGTCGGTTCTGACTCCTGAGGGCCCTGTGTGGGGTTTCCACGAGGGTGAATCTTCACAGGAGCACATAGTTCCAACTCTTTCCCTTGCTGTGGCTTGAACTGTGGACTCTGTGGTAGCAGGCCAGTGTCCAACCCAAAGCAGCAGGACCCCCTGGTGTGTAACAGACTCTAAAAAGAGCAGGCCCTCTGGACCCAGACCGCCTTTGAATTTTGATTCCACTGCCTGCTTAGTTGAGTGACCTCAACCTGGTTGCTTTGTCCTTTTTTTTTTTTTTTTTAATGTTTCAGTTTCCTTCTCTGTGAAAATGGGGAGCCCTTCCTGAAGAGGTTAAAATGCATGAGCTATGTAACATATTAATATATGCCAGGCCTTCAAAATCATGTGACCCTGGATTTCAGAGTAGAACTTCCCTTTGGGCTTCTGAGACTTTAAAAAAAATTTTTTTTGGTGGCATCACTGCCCTCTGGTGGGAGTGGGAGGCCCAGCCTTGCTCCTGGAGAGCTGCTGCTGGATTTAAACTGCCAAGTCGGTGGGCCGCAGTCCCGCACTCAACCACTGCGCCACCAGGGCTCAGCCAACTTTTAAAATCTTTGAGAGCAGACAAACCAGCAGCTCAATCGCTGAGTAGCCCACTTTGTTGCCAGGGTTCCTTGTGTCTGGTACCTAGCAGGCAGAGGACGCAGGCATTAACTATGGTTTCATAACTGGTTCGTAGGGATATATGCAATACAAAGGTAGTTCAGAGAAAAGTGCTTCTGTGGGAGAGAAGGTTGATCTCTGGGAGAGAATGGTTGTCTCTGGATAAGGGCTCCCTGCCCAGCTTCTGTCTCTGAGCCCCGTGCCCTGTGGCCCTGTGTTTCATGTAAGCCGTGGGATCAAAATTCAAAGGCGGCTGGCTCCCCTCTTCATGGTGGGGAGTCTCTGGGTTCCCTCTCCCAGAGCCATGTCTGTGTGACCTTCAGGGCCCATCTGCATCATCCCGGGAAGGGCTGTCATGCTTTTTCAAATGGAGAACAGAGGCTCCGCCTGTGCCAAGGAGATGCTGCCAGGGGAGAAGAGTGGAAACTCTCAGCCCGCTGGCACCCTGCTGCTCAGTAGAAAGATAAACACGCGGCCTGGGGCCTCCAGACCGGGGGACATGTCCCTCCTTCGGCTCTCAGCGCCGAGCTTTCTGCAGATCCAGACCAGAGTGCACTGTGTGCCTGCCTGGTCGCTCGCCAGGACATCACCCATGTGTCCAAGAAGCTGCCGAGCAACCCAGTGTAACTGGGTGACCGTGCCAACAGCTCAGGACCAAAGGCTGAAAGGCAGAGTCCACCCACTGTGCCAGAGCAGAGGGTGACACAGCTCGACACCTTCCCCACTGAAGACACATCTGTGATATCACGCCCCTTACACCGTCCAAGCACAGCACTCGGGACTAGACGTCTCTCCGCTCTGTGGCCTAGGACTGAGCCCAGGAGAGGCCGTGCCCAGAGAGGGGGGCGGGGTGCAGGAGGGGCATTGAACAAGACTCTGGGAGACAGCCCATGTAAGGACACAGTCTGCAGCTGGTACCAGAGGGCCTGCAGCTTTCCCCCAGCCCTCCCTCCAGAGTGGGCCCCCCTCCCCCGTTGACAACCCGCCTCCTCCTTGAGCTCCTCCACTGCTCCAGCCCTGGCCAGCCTTCCTCCTGCAAGGAGACCCAAGTCCCTCTCTGCCCCCACGGCCACGTCTGTGCCTCCCGAGGCAGATCCTGGCCCGGGCACATCTCCCTCCTGCCCAGTGGAGCAGGAGTGAGGAGCCTGGTGACACGCAGTGCAGCAAACCGCAAGGTCAGCGTTTGTACCAGCTGCCACTCCAGCTCTCTGCTCTTGTGGAGAAAGCCCCCCGGGGCAGTTTTTCCCTGTCCTGTCCGGTCATCAGGCGTCTGAGAAGCCCACAGGGGCAGTCCTACCCCGCCCTAGAGGGCCTCCCTGAGTCTGGGAAACCCACTGGGTCATCCTGCAGGGTCTCTGGCGTCAGCATCGACTGGGGGACAGTGAGGGTGGGAGTGGGGCTGAGTGGGAAGGGTGGAAAGGAGGGGAGAGGAGGCGTCTTGTCAAGGCCTTGGAGGAGTTTCTCGTGGGGGCTGGTTTCACTGCTACCTGGCTCTCATACTCGGCAATACCAATAAACTGGATGATCATCATTAAGACTGTGTAATCACTGTGTGTGTTTACTTGGCCCCAAGAAGCTTCCTCTCCCTGGGCTCCCTCATTACCTACTCCGTCCTTCAGCGAGGAGGTGGGAGTTAACGATGGCTCTACTAAAAAATAATAACCACCCAGGGTTCCGGTCACCACAGCGCTGGGCAGCAATATGAGGTGGGCAGGCACAGGACGTGGGCAATGGGGGGGGGGGGCGATGACACACACTGCTCTCCCTCTTTCTTTCAGTGAAAGGCACTGAGGCACTAAGCAGAGACTTCACCAAAAAGAAAGAAAGAGAGAGAGAGAGAGAGAGAGAGAGAGAAAGGACGGAAGAAAGAAAGGAGAAAATCTGTAACTGTAGCAGTGGCAACATCCCCCTCCCCCCTAGAGTGAGTGCTAGTGGCCGAGTGGTTACATATTGGGCTGCTATCTGCGGGGTGGTGAGTTCAGTTCCTGCTGTGGGAAGCACGGAGGGTTTAAGTTGGTCGTTCAGACCCATCATGCCTTACTGTGGAAGAAAGGCCTGGCAATCCGCTTCCATAGGATGACGTTAGAAAACCCCAGGGAGCAGGAGTACTCCCTAGTGGGTAGGGGCAGTGTTTCCTTCTACAGTGGGTCGGAACCACCTGGATGGTTCCTAACAGCCGCATGGCACAGTGCTACTCCAGGACAGGTGGGGGCGATCTGAACCAGAACCGGCCTCCTGGCTTGGGGCTTGGTTTTTTGTTCGGGGTGATGTGCAGGGCTAAACGCTGACTGGCTACAGAAAGGTGGGCAGCTGAGCCTCACCCAGAGGCACCAGGCAGGTGATTGGCGTGCTTCTGCAAGTCACCGCCATGCAACCCATCCCTGGAGCCCCGCGCCACTCCAAGACCCCTGCCATCAGTTGGTAACATGAGGTTTCACTTAGCGTTCTCTTTCTGGTACATGTGCCGGTCCCTGGGGAAGTTCTCCAGATCTCTGGCCCCATCCCAGGGCCACAGCCAACCAAACTGTACCTTCTGCCCCGCAACAAATGCCACCGTGCGAAGTTTCTAGTGCTGGAGTGACCGGAGCCCCTGCGTGGTGCATAGGGCCACGTGCTAGACCACCAAGGGACAATCGGGGGGAAGGGCTGGAGGTTGGAATCTGCCAGGGTGATGGGACGGAGTGATTGCCCATCGCTGAGCTGATTTCCTCAATGGGACAAGCAGGTTTCATAAAGATGAAGGCCCTGCGCCCAGACACGCACAGCAGAGCCACCACGGATGGCGGCTCCTGGGTGGCGGCAGAAAGTCTGTCTGGGGAGTTCTGCTGCCCAGAGGGCCACAAGTCCAGCCCTCCGGGGCTCTCCCCAGTTCCAGAGACTAAAATTCCCAGATGCGTGCAATGGTTCATAATCCCGAATGGACGCTCCTTGGCACCGTCCATCAAAACATGATTATGATTTTATTATTATGTTAAAGATGTTGGTGTGTATTTGGAAGGGTTTCTGCAAAACTTTCTTTTACGCAGAGGAAGGTACACTTAACGTGAAGGTAAATATTTGCTTAAGTGACGTGAGATGAGAACTGCTCCTACCTGTTTGCTGCACGTTTTATGAACAAATCCCAGCTGGGAAGAGTTCGTCATGTGGGGACCGCCTGTGTAAAGGAATATGGTGGACCCACCACAGCCAAATTACACAGTGTCCTGTTTCACAGACCGCGTGGGGGGACTTGAGGGAGGCTTGACTGGAGGAAGGACCCAGGGGTCCTTGTGTTCCTGCCTCACAAGAATAGAATAGATAGAATGTCAAACCTCCGTGAGGAAAGGATGGAGACCTGGTGCCGTTGTGGACTACAGCACAAGGTGAGCCGTTCAAATCCACCTGCTGCCTCTGGAGAGAAGGATAAGACTTTCTACTCCTGCGAGGGTTCTTGAGTGGGCAATACCTTGGTTCTTGGCTTTCCATGAGAAAGAATTCGCGCCGACGCCTAGTTTGTGATCCAAGGTAGTCCTTGTGAAGGGCGGGAGAAGTTTTAGGCTTTACAGCCTCAAAACAGTGCGTGCTATTTCAAGGAAGCGTGCCAAATCTCGCCGTGACCCCGAGGAAGTTCACGAGCAGCCTGGACAAGAGGAGTCTGTTGGAACAGCGCACCACATGTGGGGCACCGAGGCCAGAGGAAGCTGGGCATGCAGGAGGGGACGTTGGCATAGGGTCAAGAACAGGCGTGAGGTCAAGAGGTGCCAGTCTTCCCACCACCAGGGTGTTTCAAACTTCTGGCGGAGGAGGCGTGGTTGAAGGGCTTGGTTGACCCCCTTGGCCGAATTAAGCCCACATGGGTGATGTGCTGGGCCTGGGGGGGCCTCGTTGTGGGGGAGGGGCAAAGTGTACTGCGCATCTGGCTTGGAGCCTGAATTGGAGCATGCCCAGTGTGGGGGTCTTCATAGGTATTTCTCGGCAATGCAATATGCCCCATAGGTTGCTAGCGGTTGGGGTTGCATTCATGGTCGTGAGCTTGTGTGAGTTGTTGGGTGACGAATGGGTGGGGAGCCTATGCTGCTCAACATAGCTCAGCATGGCCTGGCGTGTGGACTCTGGAAGGACACCCGGAGAGAAGGGAACACGTAAAGCTCATTTCCGGGGGGAGCGGGTGGTGCTGATGAGCCCCTCGGATGCCTTCTCCTTCCAAGACAATTCAGCATCCTCCAGGTTCACAAGAACTCTGGGACGCGGGCTAAGAATTGCATTTGCAGGCCCTTGGCCAAGCCTTCTTATGGCTGCAGTCTGAAGGCTTGGTCCCTCTTATGCCCTTTCCTATTTTACAGAACGGAACTGTTTTAGGGTACAAAGCAAACTCACTGCCATTCGAGTCGATGCTGGCTAATAAAACAGGGTAGAAACTGCCCCTGTGAGTTTCTGAGATGGTAACTCTTTTGGGGGAGGAAAAAGCCCTGTCTTTCTCCGGGGAACAGTGGGTGGTATAGTTCTGACTGCCAGGGCTCCCCTGGGGACAGGAGGTACACAATCCTATCAGCCCTACCAGTCTCGCCCTGACTGCCTTGGTTGGAAGGTCCTGGACCAGTCTTGGAAGTTCCTCTACCTAACTCAATGTAAACGCCCCGATCCTGGTCCTGCGTCCCTTGTCTTGCCTGTAACTGTGATGTACTGATGATTTGTGACCCTTTCCTGTGCTTCCCGCTTTATGCAACTCGCACCCTAACTGTGGATCCTCAGGGGCCTTTTTCAGGTCTTGCTAATTGGCCTCCCTCATCTGATGATGTATCTGTGTCTTTGATTTATCCTTGTTCTCTTAGATAAAATGTGTACCCTAGAACATTTGATAGAAGAGCTTACCAGCTTGGACTAAGGCTTTCAGACCAGGACTGTCAGTGCTGGAGTGATGGGCGACACATGGCCAGGGTTCTGAGAAAGGACACGCCCAGGCGTGCCCTTAAAAAGAGACAGTCCCTTCCTGGGCTTGCTGAAGCATAATTGGAGATAATCCACTTTCTAATGCAATCTGCCTGAAGGCAAGACGACGGTACCTACATTCTTGGTTAATTGTCAAAAAGACACACCACTGTCATCCACAGCATCCTACAAACGGGAGGGGGGGGGGTCTCGATTTAAGCTCTACTGCAGAACAAATGAGCAAGCAGGAAGGGCATTGACAAAAACCAGGGCTGAGATGCGAAATCTACGAAATACAGATTTCCTCCTTCCTGTCTAGCGCGCTTTTTCACTCTCCACTCTTTCGGATCCGAAAGGTTAATTCTGCACACGGACTCCTTCTGCGAGCTCGGCGTGCACCGCCCCTTTAAGGGGCAGGACTCTCACGCCCCCCATCTAGGCCCCGCCCTCGTCCCCGGGCCGCTTTGCGCCTGCGCCAAGCGCCCGCGACTCGGGGTTGGATGGAACCTAGTTCCTTGCAACTTTTAAGTGAGTTGTAAACTCCGCCCCCGAGGCCGGTGTTGGTGGCCGGGTGCACCGAGGCTGCGGGGACCCGTGCGAGCTGAAGCCGCGAGCCGCCACCCCTGCACGGGCCGGGAGCCCGATTCTCCGTGGCAGGAAGTGCCGGGCGGAACCGTAACTGACTGGAGGCGCGGCAGAGAACCCCGCGGTCGGCTGCCCTGCTCCCACAAATCGGCTTCCTGTCCCCAAGGCTGCCTCGCCCCCCGGCCGCTTGTCTCCCCTTTCCCTGGCACCGCGCAGGGGAGCCAGGGCTCTGCGGGCTGCGACTCCGCTAACGGACAGCCGGACGCCCCCTTGATCCGGTACCCGCATATCCCTCGATCCCCGGGTCACCTGCGCCCCGCGGGATCGTCCCTCTTGGGTGTCTGCTCGGGGCGTCTCCTCGCGCCCCCGCGGCCGGCAGGATGGTGTCCTGGATGATCTGTCGACTAGTGGTGTGAGTATGGCCGCTTAGCCTCTCCCCACCCCCGGTGCCAACCCGCCCTTGGGGTGCAATCTGGGATGTCAGAAAAAAAGGGGAATTTCCGAACTCCATCACACCCCTACTGCCCCCGCCCCCCTCGTTCACCTCAAGGGTTAACGGACCGGAAGGTCTGCTGGCGGCCTCCCAGGAGCCACGTGCTAAGTGCCCCCCATCCCCACCCCCCGGCCGCGCACCCCCTCAGCCTACTTGGATAGTGGCGCCCCTTGCAGGACTCACACTGCAGAAGGAGGGTGAGGGTGGAGAGTCGCGGGCCGGCCCACAACCCCTTGGCAAGCACAGCGTTGTGGCATGCTGTGGGCGGGGGATCCAGGTGCCTGCTTCAGAGCTGAGCAGTCACGTGACTCACCCTCCTGGCCTGGCCTCCCCACTCTGTCCTGCTCTTCACCTCTGAGTGCTCCGACACCTGGCTGCACTATCCCTGTCTGCATCCATGCAGTGCCAGGTCTGGTGGCCCTGGGCCTGATTGCTTCCCAATGGGAGGGGACCACAGTCAGCCTCCCACCCAGGCCCATTGAATAGCTGTGTGCTCGCCACCAGGCACCCATGGGCCACTGGTGCAGGCCCGGGCAGGCTTGGGATGTTTGTAAACAGCAGGGTGGGGTGGTGGCCTCTAGGGCATTGACTCAGGTGCGAGTTGTGCAAGCCAAGCGGGAAAAACAGGGCAGGCACTGCCTCCTCCTCGCACACCAGTGTTGGGGGTGGGGGGGGGAGGCACTCGGGGGTCCCTCACAGGTTGCCTCTCTGCCCTGGGATGCTCTTCCAGGCTGGTGTTCGGGATGCTGTACCCGGCATACGCTTCCTACAAGGCTGTGAAGACCAAGAACATCCGGGAATATGTGCGTGCAGGGTCGGCTGAGGCAGGGTGGGTGGGCTGTCGGGTCGTGGTAACTTAGTGGGGGGAGCTCTGAGATGAGGGTGGGCACGTTCCTGGGGGTGTCCTGAGTGGAGGGGGAAGCGAGGAAAGGCCCTGTTTCTGTGAGTGTGAGTGGAGGAGTGACGGAGCTGGCCCACGCCCTGGGATGACCAGCCCGGGAGAACTCTGCCCCCCATCTGCACAGGTCCGCTGGATGATGTACTGGATTGTCTTTGCCCTCTTTATGTCCCTGGAGACCTTCACGGATGTCTTCATCTCCTGGTATGCTGGCAGGAGGGGGGAGCTGGGGCGTGCAGCCCACCTGACCTGGCTCCCCACCTCACCTGCCCCTGGTACTCCGGCAGGTTCCCTTTTTACTATGAGATCAAGATGGCCTTTATGCTGTGGTTGCTGTCACCCTACACCAAGGGAGCCAGCCTGCTTTACCGCAAGTTTGTCCACCCATCCCTGTCCCGCCATGAGAAGGTACCCAGGGGGCAGGGGGATGGCCAGGTTCCAGGGGGACAGCAGGCCAAGGGTGGGTTCTGGACATTGGGGACACCCAAGTTCTGATGGGTCCTGGCCCAGTCACAGTTTCATTTTGGGATCAGGATAAGGATGAACCTTCCCCATCAGTCATGATCCTCAAATCAGGGAGTACACAAGGATGGCCTCTCAGGGCTTTATTGGGAAGCTGGTGGGGGTCTCTATTGAGAATATAGGGGTCACAGAGGGAGCAGGGAGCCCTTCCTCTGGGTGTGGGTTCCGGGCCCCTGCCTGTAGCTGATGCCTAGTGGCTGGGCAGGCCTGGGAGGAGTGGCAGCTAGTTCCTCCTCCAGGGCCTGCTCGGAGGGCTGCCTCGGTCACCCTTCTGAACTCTTCCTGCCTGGGCCTGCAGGAAATCGACAGCTACATCGTGCAGGCCAAGGAGCGCAGCTACGAGACGATGCTCAGCTTTGGGAAGCGGGGCCTCAACATGGCCGCCTCGGCTGCCGTGCAAGCCGCCACGAAGGTGCTGGGTCCCCAGCCCCACCACCCCAGCCTGCAGGGCCTGTTGGGTGACTCCAGCTCTCTGTCAGGGAGCTGAGAGATAGATAGCAGCCGGCCTGTCTGCCAGGGAACCGGGCTGCGGAGGGAACAGGTGGGGTGTGGACTGGAGCATGGGGCCGGGAGTACAGGCTTTCCTGGCCCGAGCACCGGCTGTGAGCAGTCTCCTCCTCCTCTGGGTCCCTCACTCTCGGTGTCACGATGTCCTCAGGCTAGATAACTGCCGCGTCCTGCGTCCCTGCTATGCTCTCAGCTGGGCTCTGGGTTCACCTGGTAGCTTCCCTGCTAGGAGTGCCCCACCCCCTGCAGATGGTCCAGCCGGCTCCCTAACCCCCATCCCACCCCCCACAGAGTCAGGGTGCGCTGGCCGGCAGACTGCGGAGCTTTTCCATGCAGGACCTGCGCTCCATCCCCGACACCCCGACCTCCACCTACCAAGATCCCCTTTACCTGGAGGACCAGATGCCCCGCCGGAGGCCCCCCATCGGTAAGTGGATGGAGGCACCCCGCGTTGCCCCAGAGGGTTGGCTCCCCCAGAGCTGGAGGAGGGCCTGGCTGTGCCCGGTCCTGCAGCTGCCCTCACCTGGGCCACCATGTCCACTCACACACACAGGGTACCGGGCAGGGCACCTGCAGGACAGCGACTCAGAGAACGAGTGCTGGTCGGAGACGGAGACGCTCCCCCAGCCGGCGGCACGGCCCCGAGAAAAGCCTCTGAGCCGCAGCCAGAGCCTGCGAGTGATCAAGAGGAAGCCGCTGGGCCGGGAGGTCAGTAGCCAGGAAGGAGTGTACGGGCCGTGGGCGGCCCCGGCTCTGCCAGCCAGACATAGCCCAGTGCCCTCGCTCTCTGTCCACAGGGAACCTCACGCTCCGTGAAGGTGCGCACAAGGAGAAAGACC
Source organism: Nesogale talazaci (assembly GCA_004026705.1). NCBI lineage: Eukaryota > Metazoa > Chordata > Mammalia > Afrosoricida > Tenrecidae > Nesogale > Nesogale talazaci. The sequence continues at coordinate 18,958 of PVJH01021433.1, read as the reverse complement.
TCGCCTTCGGACCCGGACAGTTAGTCTGAGGAGGCCAGTCCCGTCGAACCTCAGGTCCTGCTGAGGGGTGGGGGCCGTTTGGAGGGGACCGCCGTCGGCACCTGTGGCCGGCCTGCGTCCACCACCTCGGGGTGGCTCACGACTGTTAGAGCAGGCTGGCCCCGGCTTGATTTATTGCCCGCCTCATTCCTCCACCCACCTTGGGCATGGAACCAACCCCCACCCTCACCACCACCTCCAAGGAAGCCAAAGCCCACCCAGGGGACTTCACTCGAACTACTTGACAGGCCTCTTCCAAGGCCCTTGCTTGTGTGTGTGTGTGTGTGTGTGTGTGTGCGCACGCGTGCGTGCGTGTGTGTCTGCGTCTGTCTAGGTTGGATGTTTTGTGTTGGCGAGTGAGGTCAGACGCGTGAATGTTTTGTAAATAAAGACATAAAAACGTGCCGTGTCTCCTGGCGTGCATCTCCCTCTCATCAAACACCGCACACTTAGCGAATCGTCTGCTGTGGGCCAGGCGCTCGGCCTGAAAGAGGCGGGGGAGGGGGGCACCCTCTTCTGTAGGAGACGGAGTCCTCAGTCAGAGGAGGGCCTCCGTCAGGAGGCGGTGGGGCTAATCTTCGAGGAGAAGCTGGTGATGGTCAAGGCGCGGAAGGTGTTTGAGGAAGCACGTTCCTTTGGCTTCCCCTGCGGATTGAGCCCACTAGACTCGAGGCCGACTCATGGTGGCCCCCTAGAGGACAGGGTAGAACTGCCCCCTGGTTTCCGAGCCCCATCACTCTCCTCCTGGACAGAGACTGTTGGTTTTGAACTGCTGACCTTTAGTTAGCTGCCCAAAATGCAAACACTATGCTTTCTGGACTCTTTAGATTGAGCCTGGGGAGACCTCCTCTCTCTGTGAACCTGGGGTTGGGGGTTAGGGCCTCCAAGTACCTCAGCGGCCATTGAGCATGGAGTTCCTATCACCTTTGGGGAAGAGGGGAAGCAGTGTCCCTCTGCGGAGTAGCCACGAGAGGGCAGCAACTGCCAGGCTCTGAACTGGCCCCAGCTTCCAGGTCAAGGGGGCGGGGTCTGGAGCCAGGCCAGGGCCTCTCCCAGCTGGGCCTGGCAGCCCTGGGACTGGAGGGAGACAGATGCCCCACTCGGGCGGGGCCCTCATGGCCTTCCTGGCCCTCGGGGTCACTGAGCCTCCGCCTGCCTTGTCCACGGCTCTCTCCTCAGCTGGCCCTTTGCTCTGGTGACACCCAGACTGTGCGGCTGCTCCAGTCTAGTCCTGTTCTGACCCTGGGGCAGCCCAGACACTGGCCTCCCTGCTGGGTCCAGGCAGCTCCCCTCTGCACCACCATGCCTTTGCTCCCTCCTCCTGTTTCCTGCTAAGCCGAGAGGTGGGTGGGAAGAGGACTAGATGGGGAGCAGGGAAAAGGAGTGGTCACCCCAAGTGTCTAAGAGAGTGTGGATGAACTCTTAATGTGGGGATCATCCAGGGGATCATCCAGGGACTGTTGTTATCGCTTCCCATTTTACAAGGGGGAAGACCAGCACAGAGTGGGCCGGGAGAGAGACCAAGGCTGCCCAACCAGCAAGGACAGAACTGGGCTGCTCCCCACCCTCGTGGGTGCTCTCAGTGGCCCACTGTGAAAGACTCTGGGGTGGGGGGGAACGGAGGCCCTTGCCTGGGAGGTGGGAGGAGACTAACAATCGGGGGCATCAGATGTCTGTCTGACCCGTCCGTCGGGCAGTCCGTAGAGGTCTTCCCAACCAGCTGTGTGGGAAATGTCAGGCCCATTTTACAGGCAGCAGCATGGAGGCTCAGGGAGGAGGGGAAGCAGTCTGTCATAAGGCGACAATGTGTGCCGCCTTTCCGAGAGGGACCCTGCCCAGTCCAGCAGTCCCTCATCTTGGTGTGGGTGGGCTGGGCTGAGACGAGGGCCTCAGCGGACTGAACAAAATCGTGTTCCCAGAGCATGGAGTTACTGGGCAAAATGAAGTAAGTTCCAAAGAGGCTGCTGCTGCTTTGAAACCGCACTGACAGGGCGGGGTGGGGAAGAGGCCAGTCCTTTCCTTATGTGGGGATCATCCAGGTGGTATTTGGCGGTGGGTGAGGAGTGAGGTGGTGCTTAATCTGTGTGTGTGTGGGGGGGGGGGGCATTAGCTCCTGGCAGGGGCCACTTGATTTCCCACCTGGAGTTAACTCACACTTGTCAGGTGCCATCAAAGTGGTTCTGACCCATGACAATGATGAGACCCCATGCACAACAGAACAGAACACTGCCTGGTCCTGCGCCCTCCCCACTACGACCCCTCGGTCTGAGCGCATGGTGACAGCCGTTGGGTCAGTCCATCTCTTCCTGCTGTCCCTCCGCTCTACCAAGCAGGCTGGTCCTCCGCTTAGACATTCAGGAAATCTTTCTTGACCCTCATTCCTAGGACTCATTCCTAGGACTCAGGCTTAGGGTGGACGACAGGCTGCCCAGGAGTTGAGGGTGCCTCAGGCCCGCCCCACCCCCACCCCCCGCCCCTCTCCGTCCATCATGCTGCTGCTCCTCTCCTGACGGCGCCAAGCTCATTCCAGCAACAGGCCTTTGCTCACCCTGCAAGACCTGCTTTCTCCCACCAGCCTCTCCTCACTCACTCGAGGGCCCCTGCTCCAGCTCCCACAGCTCATCATCACCAGCCCGACTGCGCTGGAGTGCCCCTTGCCGGCCCTCCTCCCACCCTAACGCTCTGTCCTCTTCTCTGACTTTAGAGCCCCACGAACCCTCAGGAAGCCTCCCTGGCCCCCTACTCTGGGTCTTGCACAGATTTCTGGTTGTACCTTCTTCCCCCTCGGTCTTGTGATTTGATGAACTGATTTGCAGCTTCTTCATTTCTGTATCTCAGCCTGGGACCAATGATGGTTTAAGCAAAGGGAGATGTTTCTGTCAGTGTGTGGCCGCGTGGTGAAGGCACCTTGTAAATCATTCCTTAATAGGTCTGATTCCCCTACCAGTCCCTCCACACACACACCTGAGAGGCTTCAACACATGGCTGTTGGTAGAACAAAGACCCTTAGGTGACCCCCAGCCCCTCAAGGGTTAGAAGGGCTACATGTTTTTGTCTTTTCATCGGTGTTTCCTTGGGGTCACCACAGAGCCTCGGAAATGCCAGCGTCTCTCTCATACATATTTGGTAAACAGCTGATTGTACTTGTATGGGTTCCAGGACATCTTTGGCCAGCAGGGACGGAGCAAGGAGAAATCCAAGTTCTGGGGCATTTCTGGCCAAGTGTACATGTGATCCCCAGGCCTGGATCATTGGGCATGGGTTCAGCTTCCCCCAAAGCCCTCAAGGGTTCGCTAGAAGTACTGAGACCCATCCTCATTTCCGTGCCCAGTCCAGTCTAAATTCCAGGTAGATGGGATCTCTGGGTGGGCCACCCTTGAGGTGACTCTCCATTTCTGTGTCCACTGCCACCCCAAACAGGATCAGAGCTGGGCTTTGATGTTCCAAGCTCCAATCTGGGCACTGGGTAGGCAGAGGAAACCAGCCCCCTTAAAATCAGCACCTCCACTTTGTCCTGCTCCTGGGCTTTCATAGTGCGTGCCTGGGTGCGCTGAAAGGCTCACCAGGGCCCCTTGCCTGCTTCTGATGACCTCTCCCCTCTCCTCCAAGTTCTCGGATGCAGAGGTCTCTATTGTCAGTCCTCTCTTCTGCCTCTCCCCTTACCCCTCCCCCAATTCTTTGGGGCTTCATTGTCCCTACCCTCTCTCTCTGCTTCTTCATTCCCCTTGTCTCTCCCCCTAGGCCCTTGGCCGGGCCATATTTTGGCCTTCTCTTCCTCACTCCTGCCTCCACGTGCCCGATACACACATGGCCCCACTGCTGTATTTTTAGCTGCTACTCTGGGCCACGTAATTGGCCTCTTGTTTCAACACAGCCTAGCTGGGGCTGAGTTGGGGCACCCTGGTTGGCACTGCCCCACCCTTGAGGGGGGGTGAGGAGATGAGCACTCAGGTTCTCACCCCCTGACCCCCACCCAGCATCAGAGAGGAGGATACCCAGTAGCTGAGTCGGGGGCAGAAACCATGCAGGAGGATAACACCCACTGCCCAGGAGACCTCCTGGGGACCGCAGGGGGTGTCACTAGGCAAAAGGGTCCTGAGACCAGGGCAGAATGGAGGTGCTTCTGCCCCAGGCTGGTCAGATTTTAGGGCTGGGGGTTGGGGAGGAAGGGGAAGGGGGATCAGGAGGTGCTGAGTGAGAAGAGGAATTAGGGCAGGGATGTGGGTAGGTGGGCCAGCGGGGAGGATGGCATCTGCCACGGAGCTTCCTCCTGGCTCCCCCAGCATCTCCAAACTTCCCTTCCCTTCCCCCTCCTCCTCCTCACCCCCAGGTCCTGGGAGAATTCTCCCTGGTATTCCCCTCCCCCCCCATGCCCCGCCCCAGGCATTGCCACAGGGTGGGGGGTGGGGTGGGGGGAGGCCAACCTCAGCTGTCTGAAGGATGGAGGGGCTGGGGAAGTAGGGCTAGGTGCCCAGACGGCCGCGTGTGTGGGAGGGGATGTCCTCAGATGCCCTCCACCCGGCAGTCCCCGCTCTGACGTGGGTGCCCCCCCCCTCTCCCCGCCCGGATTAGTGGCAGCTTGGCCTGACTCTCCGGGGCTCCTTCCCCCGCCCCCTGCCTGCTGCCCTACCCTGGGCAGGGGGCTGCTCCACCCGAGGGGCACTGTGCTAGCCCAGGTAAGGGCTCTGGGGGCGGTGTGCTGGCAGCTGGCTCGTGAGTGGTGCAGTGCTTTTCGGCCCGAGTGTGTGGAGCTGTGTGTGTGTGTGTGTGTGTGTGTGTGTGTGTGTGCACGAGGGTTTGATGTGGGCCCACTCGCATGCGTCCGGGGATGGTGGTCAGCTTGCCTTTGTCTCAGAGTTTAGTGCTGTGTCCATGCTTTGTGTGGCCTTTCTTCCCTGTGTTTATGTCTTTTGTGTGTGTCCTCAGCTTGCTCTGTCCTCAGACACAGAACAGCGATCCCAAGGACTCTGGGCCGGGTCATGGTTCTGGGAGCAGGCTGGGGTGGCTAGAGAGGCGGGGAGGCTCCCCAGGAACCCCGAGACATGTCAGGAGCCTGTCCTGAGAGCACTGGTCTAGTCCGATGACAGGACCTGACACGGCAGACATGGCTATTTGGGGTAGGGTGGGGTGGCCGTCTGTCCTGCTCCCCTGGGACAGTCCCCGTCCCTTTTAAGGAGGACAGTGGTAGGCCCTCAGGGTCCCCACTCCGTCCAGCTCTTTAGACCCCAAGCCACAGGACTTACACAAGCTGCTGGTTGCTGAGGAGGGAGGACACAGAGGACACACAGGCCCACTCCCTCCCAACAACCATCTTCATCCCTGAAGCCAGTCTGAGAGTGAGTGGGGAGGCTGGGGGGTGGGGGTGGGGGCTTGGGGTTTGTCTTTGCTTTAGACCTTTGTGGATCATTCCTTCTGGCAGGCTGAGGTCTGGACTACCCCCCAGGGGACCTGGGGAAAGAAGAAGGGAGTGTGAAGGCAGCCAGGCGATCAGCCCCTACCTGCCTGCCCTGCCACTCAACTGACCTCTGGGAGGAGCAGAGGGGGTTCAACTATGCCATGACCTTTCAGAGCCTTTCCTATGAGCCAGCTGCCCCTCGGACCTCTCTTCCACTCCTCAAGGGTGAGAGGCAGCCAGCCTTCACTCAGGATCTCAGGAAGAAGGCTCCCTGGCTCTCCTTGGTCCCTCTCTCTGGCTTGGTAGTGTGACTTGGGACCAGGCTGGAAGCATCTCCGGCTTGGGGATGGGGAGGGGGCCAGCACCATGTGGGTCCAGGGCTGTGCGGAGGCAAGGCTGAGGATGGTTTCCAGAGCAAGGCCAGGGAGGGGAGCCGAGGGGTGGGAGGTGGGTGCCTGAGGGGAAGGGAAGCGCCCGTTGGGCGTGTGGGTTTCTGTGTGTGTCTGAATCTGTCTGTGTGTGTTTGAATCTGTCTGTTTGTGTCTGCTCTGGAACCACCCCCGCAGAGCAGCCTGGATGCTTCCTCGGGTGGAGGGTGCCCTGCTTTCCCATTTCCTCTCCTCCTCTCTGCTCCCTCCCAGGGGCCACTCCCATGGCTACTCTCCAGCATGGGGCCTGCAAGTACTGGGAACACTGGGATGGGCAGACCCCAGGGGTCTGGGATGGGAGCAGGTCCTATTGCACAGAGGGTCCCACCATCTCTTGACACTGCAAGAACGGTGGGCAAGAGCCCGGGTCCTCCGGGCATTGCTAGTATGGAGCATGGTCTGCCCTTGGACCCCAGGAGGGAGCTTGTTGGGTGGGGGGCAGGAGGGCAGTGGAGAGCAGCTTGGCCAGGTGAGGAGCAAGCAGGGCAGACACAGGCCAGCCTGGTGTGTCCTTGTGCCAGCGCTGGAGAGGACCAGGAGCAAGTGGTCCAGCAGGCATGGGGCCGGGCTGGCGGCCGTCAGGGTGCCCATCACTGACCCGTGAGAACCCGACTGCCCCTGCCAGCTCTGGCACGGCCCCCCTCCCAGCCGGCCCCGCCCTAGCACCCCGGGGGGCACCCCGCCCCACCGTGGCCTGGTCCGGCCCCTCCCGCCCTTTGCTCCAGTTCCCGGGCTTGGCACCTATAGTGGGGGTGCTGCCCGCCTGCCAGGCTCCGGGGCCGGGCCCACGGGAGGGTGGGGCGGCTGGGAAGCTGGCACGCTGCCCCGGGGGAGCCTCTCTCGGCAGGCGCCCGGGTGCCGCGGGGGGGAGGGGGGAACAAAGGGCTCATTCTCCCCGTGCGCAGCCGGTGGCATCGCCGGGGCGTTGGCGGAAGCCCCCGGGGCCCGGGAGGGGGCAGGCCCAGGCGGGGCCGCCGAATCACGGGCTCCTGTTTCCCGCAGGGTGCTGGAGGAGGAAACCGGCGGAGCAGCTTCCCCACTCCTCAGTTGCGCGTCTGGCGATGGCGATCAGAGGTCCTGCTGCGCTCCCCGCCGCGCTCTCCCTCCATTAGCCGCGCCGCGCTGTGCTGCGCTCTCGCCGGTGCCTCTAGCCCGGGTCCCGGGATCGGCCTCCCCTCCAGGCACGACCCCCTCCCCCTGCCCCTCGGCCTCCTCCCCGACTCGGCCACCTCCGACCCGGGGCGCGCGTTCCCCCCGGCCCGGCTCCCGCTCTCCCTCCGGGGGCACCCGCTCCCTCGCCCCGGCCCTGCCCTCCCCGCGGCGCAGCACGGAGTCTCGGCGTCCCATGGCGCAACCCACGGCCTCGGCCCAGAAGCTGGTGCGGCCGATCCGCGCCGTGTGCCGCATCCTGCAGATCCCGGAGTCCGACCCCTCCAACCTGCGGTCCTAGAGCGCCCCCGCCGCCCCGGGGGAAGGAGAGCCTAGGAGTGCGGAGCGCACGAAGCAGGAGCAGGCGCTTTGGCCCGCCGGCCGCGAGGCCCCGGAGCCGGCCCATGGGGAGCGAGCGCCCGGTGCCGGTCAGGACGCCCGCCGCCGCCGCCGCCGCCGCCCGCGCTGCGCCCGGCGCGTGAAGCCCAGGTAGGCGTCGGGAGGGGGCGCCCGGGGAGCGCCTTCTGGGTTGATGCCGAGCGGGGACCGGGACCGAGCCGAGCCGTGCGCCGGCGCTAAGTTCCCCGTCCGTGACCCTCGGGGCTGGGCGGTACACCGGAAAGTGCGGATGCTCGACGGGTGGGCTGCGTCGGAGCGGTGGTCCCGCAAACCTAGGCGCAGTCTTTCTGGGCAACCTGGCCTCTCTCGTCTGAGCTTCACATTGCGCGGCGAGGGGCTGGCCCCCGGGGTTCGCCCCGCGAAAGCGCTGCCGCTCGGGTGCCACCTGCCACCCAGTTCCCTCACACACGTTTAATTTTCCCTCTCTTGCCTCTCGCTGGGGCCCAGCCCGCTTTCCCCGCCTCCTCCAGCCGGGGCTACAGGCAGCAGCGGACCGCTGGCTGCCCTGGCACTGCCATCTGTGTTAGGGCAGCTTGACCCATTTCAGCTGAAGCCTCTTAATCCCCCTCGCCTGGGCTGGCTGGCTGGCTCGCTCCTCCAGGGCGACTTTGGAGAGCTCAGCCCCTTCCTTAGCACTTGCCCTAGGCTTCTGCCTCCAAAGCCAAGAAACTACAGCATGTAGGACGCTGGGGGCTGCCCAGGTGTAGGGAGAGCTCCTAGCCAACACGGGCTGGCACCCCTCCCCAGGGTCTGCCATCTGCTTGGCCTGAACTTCCCATCTCCAGGAGCCTAGTTGGGACTAGAGGGTGGGGGGTGGGCAGGTACACCCCCAGAGCCCAAGTGTGAGAAGAGCCCTCAGCCTGTGTCCAAACCCCATTTTTACACAAGGGGACGCGGAGACCCAGAAGAGGGACCAGACTTGCTTAAAGCCACTGCCCTTTGGCTTCTGGCTGCCTGTCCTTTCCCACAGCTTCCAGGCTCTGTGGGGACAGGACCTATGATCTGAGAAATGGCAGCCCTTGGGGAGGGGCTCCGTCCCGGGTGGTACACTGTCAAGTCAGAGGCCTTCGAGGGACGTGGGGACCTTCCCAGCCAGGCAGGATCCTGAGAACCACCTGTGCGGGTAGGCAGCATGGTGCCCACCTGTGGGCTGGTACCTGCTGTACTGGTTTGAGCTGCCTCGGTCCTGCCAGGGCGGTGCCCACTCCGTGCGAAGTGGAAGAGCATGTGGGGCTCGGTGCCCATGGAACTCATGCTTTGGTGGTTATGCTCCAGGGACCCCTCTGGGAGAGCCCCATGAGGACAGGAGAGTGATGGAGAGTACGCCCAGCTTCCTGAAGGACATCCCGGCTTGGCAGAAGACAGCCTCTGAGAACGGCATCGTGGGACAGGAGCTGGGTGGCCTGCCACAGGATGGCCTGCGCCGTGGGGCGCTGTGCCTGGAAGAGCCTGCTCCCTTCTGGAGGGGCGTCCTTAGCACCCCGGACTCCTGGCTTCCCCCTGGCTTCCCGCAGGGTCCCAAGGATGCACTCCCACTGGTGGAGGGCGAGGGTCCTGGGAATGCAGAGTGGAAGACCAGCTGGTTGGGGGGCAAGGAGGCGCTGCGTTGGAAGGAAGCGATGCTGGCCCACCCACTGGCCTTCTGTGGGCCAGTGTGCCCGCCTCGCTATGGCCCCCTGATTCCTGAGCATGGTGGGGGCCATCCCAAGAGTGACCCTGTGGCTTTAAGGCCCTTGCACTGCCCCTTTCTGCTGGAGACCAAGATCCTGGAGCGGGCTCCCTTCTGGGTACCCAACTGCTTGCCACCTTATCTAGTGTCCAGTCTGCCCCAGGGACGTCCTGGTGATTGGCCCCTGGCCCCGTACCCATGGGTGTGCTCAGCGGGACAGCCCAAAGTGCCCTCTGCCTTCAGCCTGGGCAGCAAGGTGAGTGCTGGAACACAGTGCGTGCCTGTGACTCAAGCCATGTAAGGCAGCTCAGGGGACCCAGAGCAGGCCTGCCCGGCAGCACCGCTCTGAGCTTCCAAGCAAGGCCCCGTCAGATGGCGCCTGGCAGCTCAGCACTATCCCAGACCCCAAAGTCAACCCCAGGGGGTTCCTCCTGGGGCGCAACTCCATCCCACTGGGCTTTCCTCCCCCTGTGCTCCCCCCACCCCCTTTTAGGAGCAGACTCACCCCTGTCCCCTGCAGATCAAGGCCCTGGGGAATGAGGTCTAGGATGTGCAGACAGCCCCCGGGGCTTGTGTTTAGGGCCCAGCTCTCACAGGTGACCCCTCCTTCCAGAAATGAGATGTGAAAAGATTGAAAAGCTAGCACGGCACTGGATGTCAAACCATCAGAAGGCATTCTGAATGCCCTTTGACTGTGCTCAGCAAGTTGGAGTGCGTGGAGATCGGGGGCTTTCTGGGGAAGGGTCTCAGGAGAAACAGCCAGGGCAGTGGGGGGGGGGGGGCTAAGGGGCCCAGGAGATGCTGAAAATCAGCCCTCAGACCAATTCTCTTGCACTTTGCAGCCCTTACGGCCCCCCAGGGGCATATCTGCTGGGGGTCCGTTCTGCCCACCCCTTGGAGCACTGGGACCCAAGCCAGCCCCAACTGAACCTTTCCTCCTCCCTTTAGGGTTTTTACCACAAGGATCCAACCATTCTCCGGCTGGCCAAGGAGCCAATGGCATCTGTGGAAGCTGGGCTGTTGGGCTTAGCCCCTGGTGGGCACCTCCAGAGAGTGGGGGAGGGGGAACGGCCTGCACTCCTCTCAAGAGATGGAGAGACAGGAGCCAGCAGGCGTCCCAATCTCTGCCCGCTTTTCCTGGGGCCTGCAGACACTGCTCCCAGGAGCCCCTGGCCCACCTGTCCCCCAGGCTTGGTTCACACTCTGGGAAACGTCTGGGCTGTGCCAGGGAGTGGGACCCTTGGGTACCAGCTGGAACCAATAGCCGCATCAAAGTGCCCCTCTCCTGGGCCTCCCCCTGTCACCAAGGTTGGCACTTGCTCCTCTCACCCACCTGAGAGAGATGGGGGACTCGGCCCTTGTGGGCAGTGCCAGGGGGGCCTCGAGCGAGGTACCAGTGGGGCAAGCGAATCCAGTGAGGAGGTGAACAGGGCCCCTAGTCCCAGGGCCTGCCCACCCAGCCATCACACCAAACTAAAGAAGACGTGGCTCACACGACACTCCGAGCAGTTTGGATGCCCAGGTGGCTGTCCTGGGGATGAGGAGAGCCCAACTGGCCAACTCCGGCCTCTCAAGAGGGCAGGTAGCCCCGAGATTCAGGAAGCAGTGGGCAGCCCTGCCCCCAAGCGTCCACCTGACCCTTTCCCAGGCAGCAGGGGGCAGGGGGCCAAAGGTTGGCAGGACGTGCTGAACTCCTCAAAAGGGAACAAGTCCGAGGCAGAACAGTGTGATGACCGGAGAGGTAAGAGGGCATATGAGGGTCTGCACGGGGAGCTCTGCCAGGGAAGGGCCAGCCAGTGCTGGGGCAGGGGGTGGGAATCGGCAGATGTTTTATGAGTGGACCATGCCTGTGACTCAGCTCTCCCAGCTGGGCTGGGATGGCCTCGGCACATGCAGGCCAGCAGCCTGCTAGAACATGACTCTGTCTCCGTACATGGCTCCTCCCAAGCCACGGTGTGTTGGTGGCAGTGTAAATGGCACCGTTAAAAACGTGGACGCTGGCGTCAAACTGCCTGTGGCTCCTACCTCTGTTGACTGGTGGCTACCTGAGTGAGTGACTTCACCGCTTCGGGCTTCCATTTCTTCAGCGATGTGGCGGGAATCAAGAGGGCACCTACCTTAATAAGGAAAAGACTGCTGATAAAACCCACCGGAATGGCATGGGAGAATGCCTCGGATATAGGAAGTCCTCAGGAAATGTTAGCTGTATCAGAATACTTGGACCACAATTCCCCCACCTGCATACGGACTTCATTCTCCAGTCTCTCTAAAGGCCTCTGACCTGCCTCGGGAGTGGCTATTCTCCTGGCCAGTTGGATGCTGGGACCTCAATTGGGGCTCTGCCGGCGTGAGGGCCTTGGACACGTGCTGGACCCCTCCATGGAGGGTTAGCATGGCTGGCTACTGTTCTAGGAAGACCTTCATCTCTTAGCCTTTTGGATGGCTGGATCTGGAACAGGAGCTTCCAAGACCTGGCCCGAGCTCCCCCTGCAGCTGCCGGTGGTGTGGATCAGTACCTGCCCTCCCAGAACCCCCTGCCTGGCCTGGGAAGTCTCTGGCCTCTTCGCCTTCTGGAGTTACCGCACCTGTGGCCTGTGTTGAGCCTCTCCAGCCTTCTCTCCTCCCAGCGCCCTCTGTCCACGTTGGGATGATGGCCTCTCACTGTCGCATAGCCAGCGGGATCTCTGAGTCCAGCGGTGGAGCCAGCCAGACACTATACTTAACACTGGCTGCCTCTCCCACAGAAGGCAGGGTGATTGCTTTTCTTGCCTCCAGCCTTGGGACGGCCCACCTGTCTCTGGGGCTCTTCAGTCCAGGCCAGGGGATTCTCGGACTCTGTTCAGCCTTTTGGATTTTTTAAACTTTCTAGTTGGCTGGTCTGCTCTTGTTGGTTCTGAATGCAGCCTCATCGGTCTGCTGCGAGGAGGCGTTGGGTGCTCCCTGTGTGTGCAGAGGGCGGGTGCTAAAATAGGGGTCGGGCTGGCAAAGACCCAGGAAGCCAGACCCCTGACAAGCTGTGCTGTCCTCTCCCTCACTCCCAGGACCCCGAGATGGCGTGATCCACCCACAGGGCGAGGGGCTTCAGGACTCACTTTGCCCAGCTCTTCCCGAAGGCGGCTGTCAGTTCCAAAGCTGCACTCCGGCAGCTGGCAAGGGTGGAGGGCTGGCCTGCCACACCAAACACACTCGGAGGTGAGCCCCTGGCCTCTGGGTGGTCCCGGCTTCCTCTCTGGATGTGCCCCTCTCACCCCCACCTGCCCTCTCCCCAGACTGCCTCTTCTAGGGCAGCAGCCGGAAGAAGACTCACCAGCCAGCTCCGAGGAGGGTGGAGCGTCAGACCCGGACGCCCAGCTCAGCATCAGCTTGGCCAAGCACCTGCTCCGTGGTTTGGGGGACCGACTGTGTCGCCTGCTGCGGAGGGAGCGGGAGGCCCTGGCCTGGGCACAGAGGGAAGGTGAGCAGGGCTTTGAGAACCCCAAGAGAGGCCACTCATGTGCTTTCCTCCTCACCATGGGATCTTCTCTGTGAGTCTTCTTTCACCCCAGCGACCAGGCTCCTCATTCCTCTACTTGTCCCTGATCCCAGAGGAGCTAGCAGTCCACACGGGGCGGAGGAGGGTTCTGGCATGCAGGTGTGCATGGGGGTTGTTGGGTAGGATGTAAAACCTGGTCCAGCACAGCTCGCTACGCGCTGTGGCTTTGCTGGGAAACCAGACTGGATGTCACAGATCTGGAAGCACACTCAGAGGTGGGGGATTTGAATGGCTGGGGAAGCCTGGGGTGATAGGTGCTGGTCCTGGGCAGGGGTGGGGGAGCTGGCAGACTTGGCCCTGATCTTTGAGACTGCTAGAGCACTGGGTACTCCTAGTTCCTCTGGCTCCAGGCCTCCTTTCCGGGACTCCTCTGACTCTCCTTGGGTGAAGGGCCACACTGGCTCCCCGGCCTCTGGCATTTCATTAGCAGGCCCCCCCACCTCACGCTTCTCCCTCACACACCCTGCATTCCGGGCACTCCACATCACCGTCCTTCCGATCACCCAAGTTTGTCCATCCCCTCGGGCTGTGGCGCTTGCCCATCCTCTTTCTGGAATGGTCTTCTCCTCCCATGCTGTCTGGTGAATGGCAGGCACACTTACTCATCATTTGGGTGCCCCCTCCCCCTCCCTGCCGCGGAAGCCTCCCCATGGCTCCAGTCCTGGGTGTGCTCCCTCAGCCCAGGGCCCTAACCGCTGGCTTGTGAATTCTGGGGATACCAGGATCCAGGGCTCTCCCACATCCAGCACAGGGCACAGTCAGCCCCACAATGAGGGTTTGTTGTATGAATCCCTGAAGGGAGGCTTCGCAGGCTTAGTTTGAATTGTTGCTCTTAAAGCTAACAACCCTTTCCTTTGGGCGGGGAGCTGCCGAAGGTCTCTTGTGAAAAGTACCCTGTGGGACATTCCACACCCCCTCCCCGGTCCCCAACACCCCTCCCCCGTTTCCGGCACACAGGATCTGAGCGAGAAGGGGAAGGAGGAAGTGTTGGCAGTGGTCTGGGTTCAGGACCGATGTGGGGCTCCTGGGCTAAGTAAGGACCTGTCTGCCTTTGTCGTGGGAAGCCCCCGAGGGGAAGCTACTCCCTGTCTTTCTGCACCCTGGCTGGGGTGAGTCCTCTGATCCTGTTCTCTCGTCGGGGGTCCCCAGGCCAGCGGCCAACCTGGACAGACAGTGACCCTGGTGGGGTGCGGAGCTGCAGCCGGTGTCACCACGGACTCTTCAATACCCACTGGCGATGCCCTCGCTGCAGCCAGCGGCTGTGTGTCGCCTGTGGGCGCATGATGGGCACCGGGAGGACCGGGGAGAAAGCAGGTAGGAAAGGAGCACAGTGGGGCTACGGGGGGTGGGGGAGGCCGGGGGAGGGAAGGGAGAGTCCTGGATGGGCCATGCTACCTGTATAGCCGTGTCTTGGCTGCTACTTCCCAAGCTGGTCTCCCTGCCAGTCCCAGGCCCAGCCACGTCTGTGGGACGCTCCTTGAACGTTCGAAACGTAGCCACTGTGCAGTCGATGCCAACTCACAGAACTCCCACGAGACAGGGTTGAGTTGCCCTTGGGGTTTTTTCCAAGGCTGTAGCTCTTTTTCTTTTTTTTTTAAATCTTTTTTTTTTTTTTTGCGGGGGGGCATCACTGCTCTCCGGTGGTGGGAGTAGGAGGCCCAGCCCCACTGCTGGAATTGAACCTGCGTCCCAGTGGGCCGCAGTCCCGCGCACAACCACTACGTCACCGGGGCTCAGCCCTTTTTTAAATCATTTTATTGGGGACTCATACATCTCTTATCATAATCCATCCATCCATCCATTGTATGTCAAGCACATTTGTACATTTGTTGCCCTCATTGTTCTCAAAACATTTGCTTTCTACTTAAACCCTTGGTATCAGCGCCTCATTTTTTTTTCTCCTCCTTCCACAATCCCCCTCTTTCATAAACCCTTGGTAATTTACAAATTATTATTATTTCATCATAATACATTATGACTTTGTCCTATCTTACACTGTCTGATATCTCCCTTTTCCCAGTTCCCCATTATTCACGTCCCAGGGAGGAGGTTCTATGTAGATCCTTCTAATCAGTTCCCCCTTTCTACCCCACCTTCCCTCCACCTTCCCGGCATCGCCACTCTCACTACTACTGGTCCTGACGGGGGCCATCTGTCCTAGATTCAATGTTTCCGCTTCCTCTCTGTGCCAGCGTACATCTGAGGCTGTAACTCTTTACAGAGTGGAAGGCCTCACCTTCTCCCGTGCCATGGCTGGTGGTTTCAAACTGCCAGCCTTGTGGTTAGCAGCCCAGTGGCTGACACTTCACCTCCAGGGCTCTGAAACACCCCGTCGAGCCGACTCTCTCCTCTCCCCAAACCAGAGGGACAAGTCTGTGTCCTTGCCCATGCTCACAAGACACCTCCCTCTGTGTCCAGCCCTCTCTCCTTCAAACCTGACCGCACAGTGAGGTGATTATGAATGCCTCCGTTTCACAGATTGAAAATAAAACAAAGCTTGTACCAAGGGCTCAAGTGGAAAATGTTGGGAAATGGATGTGGAAACAGGTGTGCAAATGTGCTTGATACCAATGATGTACTGAATGTGGTAGTAGCTGTAGAGCCCCCAATAAAATTTAAAAAAATAAAAAAGAAAATAAATTAAAAAAAAGAAAATAAAATAAAACTCAGAGAGGCTAAGTGACTTTGCCAAGGTCACCCAGCTAATTACTATGGCAGCCAGGATTTAAAGGCTGGCCTTCTGAGCCTGCCCTGCTCTTTCTACACTTCAATGTCCCTGTCCTCCCCCATCCCCGCTCCCCTCAACTGGGTCACACGAGGGCTTGACATTTCTCAGTGTTCCAACTCTCATAGAGATGACTTTCAGAGAATTTCAGGGTCAAATCTGGCTTGGAACACTCTATTCTGTGTGGCCATCCTGGAGTCAGACGGTGCCTGTCAGCATATTAAAGCTCTGTGCCGTGTGCCTGGGGCGCTGTTCAACCAGCCTTCCCCGCAAAGCCCATCTCTGGCCGCTCTCTGAGCCCCCTGGTTTAGACATCATGTCCTTGACCTACTTCCCTGCACTTCACCTTGGTTACTTTGGTTTCCTGACCTGCAGCTTCTCCCTTCCCACCCCACAGGCTCTCAGGAGCCGTCCACTGAGGAGTGTGCCCAGGAGGCTGGGCACAGAGCCTGCTCCCTGATGCTGACCCAGTTTGTCTCGAGCCAAGGTGAGCCATCTTGGAGGGGTGTGGAGTGCAGTGGGCAGTCCCTGAGGGAGCTGAGCTTCCTGTATTCATGGTCTTCCTCCTGGGCCCAGCCCCCTCCCTGGTTAGAGGGACAAAGCTCGCAGGGTAGCTCCCAGGCCCACTTAGCACCAGGTTCTGCCTGTCCTCCCTGCCCCACAGTTTTGGCAGAACTGAGCACGGCGATGCACCAGGTGTGGGTCAAGTTTGACATCCGGGGACACTGCCCTTGCCAAGCGGATGCCCGGGTGTGGGCCTCTGGAGATGGGGGCCAGCAGGTAAGAGCCATGTGAGAGACCACTGAGAGAGGTGTGCCTGGTGGTTCCCAGGACTGGTGTGTGTGTGTGTGTGTGTGTGTGTGTGTGTGTGTGTGTGTAGATTACTGACTTGTCAGGCTTTGGGCATTTTTCTTTCTGAAACACTTTTTTTTTTCATCTTTATTTTATTTGAGAGGTTTTTGTTTGTCTGTTTGTTTTTTGGGCATCACTGCTCTCGTGGTGGGAGTAGGAGGCCCAGCCCCACTGCTGGAATTGAACCTCCGTCCCAGTGGGCCGCAGTCCCGCGCACAACCACTATGCCACCGGGGCTCAGCCCCTATTTGAGAGTTTTATTAGGATTTCCATCACATATCATCCGATTCAGTCGTTCACTCATTTGGTGAAGTGGTATATTTTGGGATCTGTGTCACATATAGCATATAGTTTCATCTTCCAATCATACGGAGACATGTGCATGCATCACCACGATCACTATCAGTGTCTTCTTGTGCTCCTGGTGCTTTGCTCCCCATCCCCCCACCTTCCCCTGCCTCACCCTTTTCCAGTACGGTGTCCATAGATCTATCCCGGATTCCATAGAAGGAAGAGTGTACGAAACAAAACACAACCACGCAAAATTACACAGAGCAAGCAGACAAACAATAAAAACCCCACACTGGGACGGGACTGGGGCCCACTGGGACGGAGGTTCAATTCCAGCAGTGGGGCTGAGCCTCCTACTCCCACCACCGGAGAGCAGTGATGCCTCCCCCCCAAAAAAAAATAAAAATAAAAACCCCAACAACGACTCCACCAAAACCTAGAAAAACGTCAAAGAGAAAGCAGAAAATATGAAAAACTGAAATGGCTTTACAATGGGTGGAAAGGGCGATCGAATGGGAAGGTGGTACATTTTAACCTAATGACATCTGCCACCACCGACAGCAAGGCTATTTACAGCATTTCCCTCTGTGCCTTAAAAAGGAGCTGTTTGGGGTGAAGGTGTATGCAGTCGGTTGGATCGCATCCAGCACTGTCCACGCAGGTTGCTCGGGGACGCTGGTTATGTTCCACACGAAGTGTGAACACTCTCGTTATTTTTGGCCTCGTTGTTCCATTTGGTGCATTTCTCTTCATGGGGGTGTAGAGGCCTCCAAGAGCGGGGTGAAGAAGTGGGTCCCCTCCCCATCGTTCCCCTGGCTTTTAATCCGCAGATGGATGCTCCCGCATGCCCCTCCTGGCTTCCCTCTTCTCCTGCCCAAACTCCCCTCTCCCTGCTTTCCCACGAGCTCAGCAGTAGCCACATTGAAACGGGGGTGTTTGTAGGGCCGGCCCAGGCCACCTGCACAGCATTTCCCGAACCTGACACGGAGCAGGGCTCAACATACATGTTTGAAAGTCTCGTGGAGTCCATGTCTTGTTCCTTCCAGAGACCTTTGTAGGCTGCATTTTATGTGTCCTACCCCTCATGGGTTGGGCTCCTAACCACAAGGTCGGCAGTTCGAAACCACCAACCACTCCACAGGAGAAAAAAACGAGGCTTTCTATGGCCGCCCATAAAGATTTATTGTCCTAGAGACCCATAGGGGATGTTTGACACTGTCCTCTAAAGTCACCGTGAGTCTGAATCACTCGATGGCAGTGAGTGCGTTTGTTTTCTTTTGTTTCGTTGACCCATGATGGGAAACTTGGCAACTATAGACAAGCAGAAGGAAGAAAAATAACAAGAGTTGTAGTACCGCCAAGCGACCCGATGACATTGAGCTGCGAGCTGGAAGGTTCAAACCCATCAGTCACTTAGAGAGAGAAAGACGAGAAGCTATCTGCCCCAGGGAAGCTGTACGGGGGCACTTCTCCTCTGTCCTGCAGGGTCACGCTGAACCACCATCAATTCCATGGCAGGGAGCGTGGAGAATGCCAGCATTCACATGCTTCTTTCATGCGTATTGAGCGGTGCCTGGGGGTTAAGCTCAGCTGCTGACTGAAAGGTGGGTGGTTCGAATCCACCAGCCTTTCCATGGGAGGAAGATGAGGCAATCTGCTTCTGTAAAAAGGGGGAGTCTCTGAAACCCACAGGGGCAGTTTTGCCCGGTGCTACCGGGTCTCTGAGAGCGGGGATCTCTGACTCACGGCGCCGGGTTTGTGTTAGCATACACTGCGCTGTGTTCAGAGCCCCTAAGCAACACTTCCCCACCCGCCGTGTGCCCTTTGTCAGCTGAACCTCAGGGCTCTGTGAGAACTCCTTGTTCACGCTTGTCGGTTGAGTTGAATTGAATTGCTGTGGCCGTTTTTAAGTCTCTGATGGGCTTGGGGGTGGCGGTGGGTGGGTTTTCCAGAAGGAGCCACCAGAGAAACCACCTCCGGCTCCACCACCTTCTCTCAATGGGGATACCAGCAGGACCAAGGACATCAAGGAGGGTGAGCAGCAGCTCCCAGTGCCTTGGAGCAGGGAGCACACCCAGGGTTTGAAGCAGGAGAGGGAGATGGGTGGTGGCAGGTGCCATGAAGTTCCCCCAGCCCCACCCCACTGCCCTCAGTCATCTCTGACACTCCTCTAAGGCCTTCTACAATAATCTAAAGAATGAAATTAATCTAAAGAAAATCCACTCTACCCCAAGGGCCCCTTCTGTATCTTGCATTCTAGAGATGCTGAGGCTGCCACCTGGGAACCTGTTGGGGGGTCGGGGGTGGACAGTAGGGGCTGACAGGCGTATATCCAGAGGAGAGTGGGACAGGTCAGTGCGGTGTGGCCAGAAGATGGGGGCAGGGCATAAGTGAAGGGAAAAGTGAAGTCTCTTCCCATTGCTCCCCCGCCGGCCACAGAGATCCCCGACTCCACGGAGACCCCCGCAGAGGACCGTGC
>PVJH01021432.1:0-38515 GCA_004026705.1 Nesogale talazaci | reverse complement strand
GGATATCACTGTTAAGTCAGATGGATGTTGGCTGACAGCAGGATATACCAGAAAAATGTTTTCCTGTGTTTTATTGATTATGCAAAAGCATTCAACAGTTTGGATCACAACTCACTATGGATAGCATTGAGAAGAATTCCAGAATACTTCATTGTGCTCTTTTGGAATTTATACACAGACCAGTCCTTCAATAAGAACAAAGGAAAACTGCACAGTTTAAAATCAGCAAAGGACAGCACTGGGTAGCGCCCACAACCACCAGAGGGAGTGATACCCCCCAAAAAAAAAGCAAAAAAATAAAATCAGGAAAGGGGGCTGAGCCCCGGTGGCATAAGTGTTGAGTGGGGGACTGCAGGCTTGGCGGTTCAGATCCAGCGGCGGCTCTCAGGAGCGGCACTGGGTAGCGCCCACGCCACCAGAGGCAGTGATGTCATTAAAATCAGGAAAGGTTTGTCATGGTTATATCCTTATACCACACTTATTCAATCTGCATGCAACAATCTGAGAAAAAGAATGCAGCTTCACAAGTGGAGGCAGACATAGTGACGGTATGCAAATGATCTAACTTTGCTTGCTTAAAGTGAGGAAGAACTGAAGCACCAATGAGGATCAAAGACTGTGGTCTTCATTATGGATCACACTTTAATGTAAAGAAAACAAAAATCCCCACGACCAGCCCAACAGGTAACATCATGATAAAGGGAAATTGTCAAAGATATTTTTCTCCTTTGGATCCACAATCAATGCTCATGGACCCAGAAGCCAAGAGACCACACATCATACTGCATTGGGTAATCTGCTGCACAAATCTCTCTAAATTGTTGGTGAGAAAGGATGTTACTGAGGAATTTATTGTGCCTCACCCACGCCATAATATTTCCAATTGCCTCCTATGCATGTGAAAATTGAAGAAGGAAGACCAAAGAAGAAACCATTCATTTGAATTATGGTGCTGGCAAAGAAAAAGTAAGAATGCCATGGAGTGCCAAGAGAACGAACAAGCCTATCTTGGAAGAAGGGCAGCCAGAATGCTCTTTAGAGGCAAGGAAGGCAAAACCTTGTCTTGTGTATTTTGGACACGTTGTCAGCAGAGCCTAGTTCTTGGAAAAGGGCATCATGCTTAGTAAAGTAGGAGGAATCTTGATGAAATGGATTGACAGAAGGACTACAAACATGGGCTCAACCAACAATTGTGACGATGGTGGCGGGCCAACAGGTGTTTTATGGCTATACCTGGTGTCTCTATGTGGCAGATCTGATTAAATGGCACCTAACAAAACACATCCTATAAAAAATGGCCTATAGGGGGGTGGGGGAAATGATAGTAGAAAGACTGATGCATTAAGCAGTCCAGGAAAATCATGATGGTGGCTTGTGCTTGGTTCATAGGAGTTGAGAGGTGAGAAATAGATCAAAATAGTTTGGGGGCAGAACTAACAGGCTTTGCTAATGAATGAGATAGAGAATGTTTTTTAAGAGAAGACATCACGGAAGTAGGCTGCTTGCTTAGTCAATCAGAAGGAATATATCCCTGAAATAATGTAGGTTTGCAGGGTGGGATGGGGTGAGATTTTATGGTAAGGGGAAAGGGTGAGTAGAACAAAATGATTCTATTTTAGACATACTACACTTAAGGTTGTGAGGATATGAATATATATGTGTGTGTGTGTATATATATATATATATATATATATATATATAATGTAGTTGCTGTGAATTTGGAGCTCATGGCACAGGCGTGGAGTTTCAAAATAACCGAGAGTCGGTTTCACAGACCAGCCTTCGGCAAAAAAACCGCATATGGTTCTTGTACTGGAAGCAGAATGAAATCGCAAGAAACGCAGGTGCAGAGAATGCTACACAACCACGGTCAAGTTACCACTTTCAATGATGAGGCTTTGGAAGCATGTGGGGGCGGCGAACCAGCGACCAACCAACCTCTGGAGTGTACAGAGGCAAGCGAAGTAGGTCGTTGTGGGCGGTATCTGAGTTACGGCACTGTAAAGTTTTTAACCAATTAGGGCATTTTGATAGCTTGCAGGTGCACATGCTGCAGCTGAGATTTGGAGAAAGGAGATCGACAGCTCCCCCGACTTGGCCCTGCCACAGAATTCGCTTGGGGCGTAGCAGCCCGTGGCACGTGGGCCCCCTCCCGCGCCACCCGCGGCGCACTTACGTGAGAAAGCACTCGGGCTGCTCGGTGGCTCTGCTGACCTCTTTCAGACACCGCTCCAGCGTGCGTCGACGCCACATCCTCTGGGCCATGGCTTCCCACGGTTCCACGCTCGGACCCACAGGTAAGGGGAAGTGGCCACAGGAAGTAGCGCTGCAAAGTAGCGCTGCCGTACGGAAACTGCATCCCCGAAACGAGGGTTCCGCTGGGCGGAAGTGCCCGACCCACCCCCACGTAGAGCCAATCCCGGCCCGAGGGGCGGAGCGTGCAGTAACCGCCCCGCCCTCGACTCCTACATCTGCAAATACGAGGGGGACGTGGACTCGCTTCCGAGGCCGTTTTAGAAGCTGTCATTGCCTCCCATCGATACCGACTGCGGGCGACCCCCGAGGGCCGGGGCGTTAATAATAAATCGGCTCACCCGAAAGTTTCCGACGCGGCTCCACGGTCGCCACACCCACGAGACACACCCGCCCCGCCTCGGGACCGCCCCCTCGGCCACCGGAAGTCGTCCCGCTCTCGGGCCTGGTGGCGGCGTCCCGCAAGGGTAACACGAGTGCCGTGCCCAAGATGACCCTTTTGCAGAAGGCTGCCTGGGCGGCCTCGAGCGCCATAGGTAAACCCTCAGTGGCCCGGCGCGGGGTGGGACTGGAGGCGAGGGAAGGAGGCGAGAGGAGGGCCGACGCTTTGGCCCCGCTGGCCGTTTGGCGGCCGCAGTCAGCACTTCCTGTCGGGAAGGTAACCTTCCACGCCCGCCGCCGTGGGACTCGGGCATTTTCCTACTGCAGTAGAGAAGCAGCCCTCTTGCTGTCGCCCTTGTGCTTACGTTCGTGGACCCGGAGACGGGAGAATGTCCCGGGTGGGGCGACGGGAGAATGTCCCCGGTGGGGCGCCAAGTTTCTGATGGAGGTATCCAGTTCGGCTCTTCTGCGTCAAGCAATGAAAATTCTTAAACGATAGCAAGTCCAATCAAGGTGACTGAGTAAAGAGTTTTCATGAAGAGTCAAAAGGCTCTTTTAGTTATGTAGAAATAGTTTATATCATGAACCCAATAAGCCCTGGGTGGTGTGTACATCCACAGCCGTGTTTCCCTTGGCTGCAGAAGCAGATAGATACTAGCAATTTTTACTAGGTTGCAAGTTATAGTACAAAAGTTTTTATTTGCCAGAAAGGCGCTGAATGAATTTCTTTCTGAAAAGGGAACTTTTGGCCAAATAGCTTGATCCAAAAATGGTCATTCTTCATCCGTTAACGCAATCAGTAGCACCAGCTACAATGTTATTAGTAGATTGTTGACTGTCTAGCAAATTTAAAATCACATATATAGCCCAAGGAGCATAATAAAATTAATTGTCCTTAAATCGAGAAAAATAATATGCAAAAGTCGAGGATCATTAGTAGTATGATTTAAGTATGCAGTCTACTAAAGTCAGTCTGAGTTCAAATATTAAAATGTTAATTACCACCTATTTATATTATCTAAAATTCCCATCGAATTTCTATATAACATAGGGGAATTGGAATTGTCTCTAACTAAAACTTTATGAACTCTTACACCACACAGTTCAACCCTATTTCAGCTAAATTTAGACAAGGAGCTTTTTGAATGTCTTGGTCAGGTTTGTCTAAGGAAGCCCAAACTAGAATTGGACAAGCCGGTTTGTCTTCACCCATGGTTAACTGTTGAAGGAAGAAGCAGGTGATGATGAAGATGTATATTTAGAGGATCAGAGTTTCCCCGGAGAGCTACAAGATTATGACGTGTACTTAACAATCTGTCAAATTACTGACTCTTGCAACTGTTTGGGTTAATCTAATAAAAACATTGTCTATTAAGCAAAAGGAGAGAAAAGGTTAACCACATTTCTGTTTATCTTGTTCATTTGTGAGATTATAAAAATGGAGAAGGAAGAGATGTTTTATACTGAGGGCCCTGGGAGTTCATACAAATAATTACTTTAGATCTCCCAGGACCAAGGTGGTGAATAGCATGAATCAATTGAAAAGGAATCCAAGATTGTACACTCTGTGATTTGCAGCACAAGAGTTGATTCATACAGAGTAAGGTCTTTATTCATGTAGGAGTTAAGTTATTGAAGAGCTGGCAAAGAGGCCATGTCTGACTTGGCTATATAAGGAGGAAGGCGAATCCAATTACATGCAAGCCCAAGGCTGATTTCTGTGAGACAAAGTTCAGACATGTCTCTACCCTCCCAACTTTCTTTATCCTATTTTGATAACAATTCTTCCTGTGATACTCTACTTCTCTGCTGGATTCAATAATCTGTTGCAGTAGCCATAAAGAATTTGCAGACAGTACTCAGTGATTTGGGAGTTTACAAAGGAAGTTAACATAGTAAGTTAGTTTTTTTTCTTTTTTTTCGGTTTGGGCATCACTGCCCTCTGGTGGTGGGAGTAGGAGGCCCAGCCTTTGCTCCTGTGGAGCCGCTGCTGGAATTGAACCTCCACCTCAGTGGGCCGCAGTCCTGCTCACAACCACTACATCACCAGGCTCAGCCTTTTCCCATTTTTATTGAGAGCTCTTACAGCTCCTATAACACTCCATACATCAGTTGTATCAAGCATATTTGTACTTACGTTGCCACCATCATTTCCAAGACATTTTCTGCTGAGCCCTTGATTTAACCTCCTTGTCCCCTCCCTACCCCCCAGCCTATGTTAGTCTGGGTAGACTAGAGAAACATCCTCAGAAACTCTTATGTGTTTAAAAAAAGGTTTGTATACAAGAGCAATTGAACATTGAGAAAACATCCCAAGCCAGTCCAGTCCAAGGTCATAAGTCTGATATTAGCCCATATGCCCAATACCAACCTATAAAGTTCTCTTCAGACTGAGACACATGCAATGAAGCCAAATGCAGGATCATCACAAGCAAGAGGGGAGAAAGTCTTTAGATCCAGTGGCGTTGTACGTACCTCAATGCTGGCAGGGGCCTCTCTGGCTCCTCAAACATCTCAGCACTGGTAAGAGTCTCCATGGGACTTTGGGCTTCAGAATTCTAGTTCCAGTAGGGTAGATCCATGTGGCTTCTCAGGGATATCTCTCAGGAAGTCAGCCTTGTCAGTCAAGTCTCTCAGGCAGTGAGTATTGTCAGTAGAAAATCTTCAAGTAAGTGAACTGAAAGAGATTTGTCTCCCCACTCCAAGAATTATCACAGTTCCCAGAATTCTCAAGAAGGCCATACCCACACAGAGACCTCATTGACTATCTCAAGATTGACAGACTAGACTTCACCCATACACTCTTAGTCCTCAAATTGACACCAGATTAGGTGACTGCCACACTCCCCCACCTTCCTACATCCTGTATCCTTGAAATGTGTTATTTAACAACAAAAAATACAGTTCCCATATCACTGAAACATATGAGTCATATGTAAAAAATAACTGCTAACAAATGTTTACACTCTCGAGAACCCACAGCAACTGTTCTACTCTGTCCTGTGGGTTGTCAGAATTGTCTTCATGGCAGTGAGACACCAGCATCCCTATAATGTTACCAGATACGTTTTGGACTGCTGATCTGAGGATCAGCAGTTCAAATCCACCAGCTTCTCTGTGGGAGAAAGTTGAGGCTGTTTATACCTATAAGATTTATAGCCCTGGGGACTGAGCCCCGGTTGCGTAAATGGTTGAGTGCAGGACTGGGGTCCGTGGGCTTGGCGGTTCAAATCCAGCAGCGGCTCTCAGGAGCAGCGCTGGGTAGCTCCCACGACCACCGGAAGGCAGTGGTGCTCCCCCCCCCCCCAATAAAAAAGCCCATTTAAAAAAAAAGATTTATAGCCTTGGAAACTCATATAGGGTCACTTTGAGTTGAAATCATTGTCAGTGGAGGTTTTTTGTGTGTTTTTTATGGTTTATCTAGTCATTAAGGGGGAGTTAAAGATTTGACCTGAAGAGTCATAACAATTCATTACACCACTCATCTATTATGCAGTGAGGTAAAAACTAATTGTGGTTCTGTAGCAGGGTTTAAACCAACTTTTAGGTTAATGTGCAAAATATTTGCATTCCTACCTAAGAACTTAATGGTTGTGGCTATGTACACTTGGATTGTATGATAATATACTGAGCCCCTAGGCTAGCGAAGCCAACCTTTTGAAAGCGCTCTTTGAACATTTCAATAATAATTTGTAGTACTTGGCAAGATCAGTCACACCACTTTATTAATATTAAAGCCTTTATTACACAGATGGTTTGAGAGTGGGCTGTTGTCTGGAAAAGCAGTCTTGACCCTGAACAAAGAAAGCATGGGGTCTTTATAGTTAGGCAGAGGGTTGGCTTAAGGGGAGGGGAAACATGCAGGCAGTTACATTCTTACTTAGAAGGCAGGCAGGATACTAGGAACAGTCAGTCTACAGACATCTAGAGTGGTTCAAGGTCTGTCAGGAGATCAGGAAGTGTATGTTAGTCTGGGTAGACTAGAGGCAAAAGATTCAGGAACATGCCTATGTGTTAAGGAGAGGGCTCTATAGCATGGAGAAATTGTGTCGTGAGAAAACACCCCAGCCCAGTTCAAATTAAGTCCATAAGTCCAATATTAGCCCTTATGTCTCAATACTTGTCCATAAATTCCTCTTCAGACTCACGTAGCACATGCAGGAACATCACAGGGAGGTGGGTGAAAAGTCTTGTGGATCCAGTGCCGGTGGAAACAGTGCAGGTCTCCATGTGGCTCCGCCAGCTCTCTCTGAGTGTCCCAACAACAGAAAAGTGATGCAGAGAGTGTGTGGTCAGAATCCTCAGAAGTTCCCAGAATTCTCATGAAAAGGCCACACCCACAAAAAAGTATCATCAGGCTGCGGCCTGATTGACAAGCTAGACCCTGTTCCCTTCATTCTTAATACCCTCAAGTTGACATGAGATTATGTAACTACCACAGAGGGGAAGGAGGGTGGAGAGTGGTAAGGACAACTGACTGCCAGTAGGGGCGTGAAGGAAGTTTAAAACAAATTGCAGTTCCTCATGCTAACTTGGGTTACTACAAATTAATAAAGGTAAATGTCATATAGCTTAAGTTTGAGGTTTTCTGACCACATACAGTGTATTGCCTAGTTAAAATAGTGTCATTTTAATGAAAGATTTCAATTTAAGGGAAGTAATTTTACTTTAGGTCGAGTTTTATGATATTAGGTACTGTGTAAATTTTTATTGTTGTCTGCTGGTGCCCTGCCTGTCTGCTAAGTAAAAAGTATTTCTCCCTCAGCTGTAAGCCAGCCGGGCTGAGCCCCGGTGGCATAGTGGTTGATTGCAGGACTGCAGCCCACAGGCTTGGCAGTTCAAATCCAGCAGCAGCTCTCCAGAAGCAAGGCTGGGTAGCTCCCACGACTGCCAGAGGGCAGTGATGCCCCCCCCCCCCAAATCAACTGTAAGCCAGCCTTTGCCTTAATATAAAGACCCTATGCTTTCTTTGTTCGGGGTCAAGAGTTTATCCAAGTGGATAGCCCCTTCTCAAACTAGCTTTGTAATAAAGATTTTAATATTAAAGTGGTTGTCTTTTCATTGAGAGTTAGTAACATTAATATTTAAGATACTTCATTTTGCTATTCTTAGTTTATTGTTAACGAGTTTTACCAGATTATATTTAGCCTTCATACATATATGTCATTTTTATTCTGGGATGAATCTGACTCTTAAAACTGGCATTTGTGAGAATGAGAAAGCATAGTACATTAGGTGAACATATTGCAGTACTTTTTAGTTACTTGATGTTTAAAATAGCTTCTTAACCTTCAGAAGTAGTTCTGCTTTTAATTCTTTAAAATTATAAAAAGAAACAAGCAGATTTTGCATAGGAGAAAATCCTATAATTTTAAATACCCTCTTGATCTTTGTTTACCAACTACCTCCCAGTTGTTAGATAGTTCCTAAATTTATATCACTTGGATAAATTATATGCATTAAAATAATGAATACTTATGACTTTAATGAATTTGCTCACAAAATATGAGACAATTTATTTTGCGTGGGAAAGAAATCACTTGCTCTTAGGATTAAATCTAGGTTGTTTACAATAGCTGGATCTTTGTGAAATGCGGAAAGGGTAACAAGTAATATTTAGTGATATGCCTCTGTCCTGCAAATAGTACCAAGAAGTATAGATTATTATGAAAAGCATTTTTCTGAATCTAATTGAAGTTAAGAATTAAGTTTTTAAAATTTCTAGGCAGTTATATAAATAGAGCAGATTAAGTGATTTTGACAAGTTTACTGCTTATTTCTCATAAGTTGATATGAAGAATAAGATAAAACGAAAGCAGAACATTTTTTATTTTTATGAATACTGTTGTCTAAAATATAGTTTTTATATAGTTCTTGAATTAAAGTATTTCAATGTTGACTGTAAAAGTGTATTTTCAAAAGATTAATATCAATGCTGTTCACTTTTTCAGGGCTTTTTACTAGACTCCAAACCCCCTTTTCAACAGTAAGACCTGTTTTTATGTCACAGTCATCCTATAAAGTGTCAGACTCTGTGTGGAATCTGGGTCGACTCAATCATATAGCTGTAGCAGTGCCAGACTTGGAAAAGGCTTCAACATTTTATAAGAGTGTCCTGGGCGCCGAGGTCAGTGAAGTGACCCCGCTTCCAGAACACGGAGTATCTGTTGTTTTTGTCAACCTGGGAAATACCAAGATGGAACTACTTCACCCGTTGGGCAATAACAGTCCAATTGCTGGTTTTCTGCAGAAAAACAAGGCTGGAGGATTACATCACATCTGCATCGAGGTATTTTACTTTTTAATTGTGACATTTTAATTATACTAATTTGTATTAAACTTTTATAAAATTATCTTTTACTTATTTTTTTACTTTTACTGGGGGCTCATATATCTCTTATCATAATCCATACATTCATCCAATGTGTCAAGCCCTTTTGCTGCCTGTTAGACAGTGTTCTCTACAGAAACAAAATCAGAATGCTAATAATTTTATATATATTTATGTAGATAGCAAACATAAGAAATAAACAATCTGTAAAGCAGTGCAAATGACTCGGTGCAATTCACTCCCATGAGACAGCTGTGAGACACTGGCAGTCCTTCAAGTCTTGAGGGCCACCAGATAAGTCCTCTGTAGAGCAATGCAGGTTATCCAGCCCCAGGCAGCAAACAGCAAGGCAGGCAGGTCACCAAGAACCAGCCAGATGACAGGGTCAGGCAGTCCCCAGCTCAACAGATGTATATTCTATTAGTGTGACGAAGCAGGTCTTGAAGGAACCTCAAACTACAGTGACACAGTCCATGGGTTAGGTGTTCCAGAGGTAGTGTATCTTGCAAACTGAGGCACAGAACAAGCAAGACAACTTCACTCTAGTCAGATGATCAAAGAGCAAGAGACAAGAAAGGTAAGACCCACAGAGGTATTTATCTCTCTACCCTTCGATTAATCCCACGTGCTCATTGCCATATTGGCACAATAAACATTATCTCACCGCCATCATCATCTTCAAAGCATTCTCTTCCTACTGATAATCAGCCCCTGATAATCAGCTCCCCATTTCTTCCTCCTCTCTCTCCTGCCTACTCTACCTCACAAACCCGTGATAAGTTACAGATTACTGTTTTCATATCTCTCATCGTCCTCACTCACTTTTCCATTGTTCATCCCCCTGGGAGGGGGTTATAGATTGAACCCTGTGATCAATTCCTCCTCCCCCCACCCCCAAACCCTCCTATTCTCCTGGTTTCTCTACTCTCATCGTTGGCCCTGAGAAGTTTATCTATGCTGGATTCCTTGTGTTGTGGGCTCTTATCTGTAGCAGTGTACATTTTCTGGCTTAATCTGATTTGTAAGGCAGAATTGAGGTCATGATAATGGGGTGAAGGAAGCACCAAAGAATGAGAGAAAAGTTTTGTGTTTCATTGGTGTTATATTGCACCCTGGTTGGTTCATCTCTTTCCTGTGACCCTTTTATAAGGGGATGTCCAATTGTCTACAGACAGGCATTGAATCTCCACTCCATCCGATGCCCCCCTTCACATTGGGTATGGTTTTGTTCTGGGTCTTAGATGCCTGAAACCTGTTCCTATCAACAGCTCATGCCTCATGTTCACACAGGCTGGTGTGCTTCTTTCATTTGGGCTGTGTTGCTTCTGAGCTAGGTGGCCACTTGTTTATCTGCAAGCCCTTATGACTCCAGACACTGTATCTCTTGATAGCTAGGCACCATCAGCTTTCTTAGCCACATTTGCTTATGCACCATTTTGTCTTCAGCAATTGTGTTGGGAAGGTGAGCATCACAGAATACCGGATTCTTAGAACAAAGTGTTCTTGTGTTGAGGGCATACTTGAGTGGAGGCCCAATGTCCATCTGCAACCTTAACTCTTAACATATAGCTATGAGTACATAGTCTTTGTCCTGTGGAGCTGCTCTGCTGGTAGTTGGTCTCCATTTCAGACCCTGCAAATTTCAGCTCATTGCCTAACGACTGCATCACCATCTGTTATAATCAACTAAAGGCTGTTATAAAATGCTGGCTGAAAGTAAGGCTATTCACATTTCTCCACTATGGTGGAGGATTATCCATGCAAAGACCTTGCAAATGGGTTTTGGCTTTCCATTGTATCCCATAATGTCCTGCATACAAAGTGTTCATAATTTATGCTCTCATGCCATTCCCTCCTTTTGATTTGGACTTTATTGTATACAATCTTTGAGTCATAGCCTGGTGTGTTTCTTCCATGTGGACTTTGTTGATCCTACACTTCAATGACTGCTAATTTTCATACAAGCCTTTAAGACCCCAGATGCTATTCTTTTTCCTTGCTAGGTATTACTGTTTCTTCTCCACACTTTTCTGTAGTACCTGTATCTTCAGTGATCTCTTCATAGTTTATATATATCTCTAGTTCAGTTTAGAGCATCTTTATTTTATAATAAAGAAGATTATAAATCATCCCCTGAGGCACCAGGTAATTCTATTGATAGTGTCTTTAATTTAGTCAGTGGTGCAGCATTTACATTTAAAAAGCTTTTGAGTGACTAGCCACTGTTTACACAAACAAAAAATGAGAGTTGGGTATAGGGCAAAACATTTAATATTTAATCACATGCCTACCAGATTAATACATGTCATAAGAAAGCAAGGAGGATAGCATAAATATCTGGTAGTTCTGGCCACCATTTAAAGTACCCTCAAAATAATAGAGCCAAAGTCTTAACACCTTCCAGTTCCATAACCTTGTGGCAGTCATCTGCTTCTCATACTGGGGCATTTCAACCCTAAATCCAAGGGAGTAGTATGTTACTTTCTTAAGTCATCTGCAGGCGAGTTTGAGGTAAAGCCCAATTCATTTTGGAGGGTTCCACATAAAATCCTTCTGGTGTGCCTGGGTCTGGCCTATGAAGGATTTTGTGTGCCTTAAGAGCAGAGTCTTAAGTCCCCAAAGTTTATCGCACCAAAATTGCATAGAAACCAGGTCAAAATTATCCATTGTTGAACATAGTACCAGGCATATTCTTCCTCCGGGTTCCGTGTAAGTATTGTTAAATGTTTTGTTTAGGATTTTTTTTTTCTGATGGGAGATTGCTCCTCCCCACTTACTCATTAACTGAAATGTAATTGCCTTATCTAAAGGACCCCTGCGCCCATTTGCTTTCGATTTCCAGTGAGATTCACTTCTCACTCTTGTAGGCGTGCCTATTGATTTGGGGTGACCTTAGCACAATATCGTATGGCAGGAACTGAATGGTGGTCTCCTTTTTGCCAATGTTGGAAAAGTGATGTCAGCTGAAGTGCGGTCTCCTCTAAGTGGTCTTTAAGATGTGCACCTAATGGGTGTGATGTGTATGGTTCATGGTCGCTAGCTAGTCAGCCCTCTATTTTCTTCCTTAGGAGACTGGATTAGCTGACTACATTACCTGAAAACAGAAGCTTGCTGCCTTCTTGGTGTCATTATTGTAGTGGACTCATACAGTATTTGCCCTTTGTGGTTGTAGTCAGTATTATGGTTTCTAGGTCCTTCCATGAGGTGTTTCATGGTTTCATTGCTGTTTTTAATGGACACACACTATTTTGTTTAATGTACCACAGTTTCTCAATCCATTCTACTAAGGATGGGCATTTGGGCTTCTTGCTATTGTCAACTATGCTGCAATGAGCATAGGAGAGTGTATGCCTGTATACATTTTCTTATTTCTTTGGCTTACATGCCCAGCCAAAGGTATTATTGGGTCATATTGGCATTCCTATTTCCAGCTGTTTTAGGTAGCACCCTGTCACTTTCCACAATGCTCGTACGAGCCCATCAGCAGCGTATCAGAAAGAGTTCCCATCTCTGTCTAGCATTTGTTCTCTATCTATGGTGTTCTATATGGGTATAGGTTATCTCATGATTGTTTTGACTTGCCTTTCCCTAGTAGCTAGTGATCAAGAGCATTTCCTTGTGGGTTTGTGAGCCATTCAAGTATCAGTTTTTTTGTGAATTGTCTGTCCTTGTCCTTTGCTTGCCTTTTAATTGTTTTTTTTGGTTTTTTTCTTATTAAGGTGGTTCAGAATTCCATAGATTTTATTAATTAGTTCCTGGTGGACTAGTAGGTTACCTATTGAGCTACTAACTGAAAGATTAGTCGTGTGGACCACCAAGCCGCTCTGCAGGAGAACGGTGAGCCTGTCTGCTTCTCTGAAAGCTGCAGCCTCAGGGACTCCATGGAGCAATTCTACTCAGACCTAGAGGGTCCCCATGCATCAGAATCCAGTTGATAACAATGAGATAACATACACAACTGCACTTTCTGGAAATGTTCACAACTCTGTTGCAGCCTTATGATTCACTGCCATTTATATTTTTTAATGTCTATCTTTAAAATACTGAATTTGTTCAACAGGAAGTTGGCCAAAAAAAGTTGTCAAAACTTATTAAATTAATTTTCTCATAAAAAATTCCCTCTCGTATTATCATTACAAAAGTGCTTAAGGTTCTTTTCCTTTGGGGCCTTATAGAAAGCTTCTAATGCATTTATGTCTGTTATGAACAAGCTCCCTAGTTATAGCTGAGGAACCAAGAATTTTGAACAATATGATCTTTTCTTCACAGATGGATTAGTATCTTCATAAGTTGCCAACATTTTTCTATCAAAGTTGAATGTTTTCTTTATTTTCCCCAAGGAAATTTGATTCCTTGTGTTTTTATTTTCACCAGGAAGAAAAGGTAAAGTTAGTTTGTTTAGACTCCTCTGTGGTTTGCTGTTTTCTAGCAAATTTGTCCTGATACACCAAGTGCACAGGTCCCTTGTCGTTAGATGCTGTCAAGTCCTTTCTGATTCATCCCAACCGTGCCTGTGTAGAACAGAATGAAACATTGCCGGCTTCACCACCAGCTGGAATTTCTACTCCTCTCAGTGTTACCCCAAATTTGTTATTATCCACACAATTGAATACTATTTTGTACTCAAGAAAACACAGGTAAACATCTTCGTAGTAGTCTCTGCTTTCAGGCAAGCTTCATCTGATATCATGTGTGCTATCCCTCATCACCTGTTCTCTTTCAAACCCAGTTTGAACATCTTGGAAATACCTGTTAGTGTACTGCTGCCAGTTTTAAATGACACTTGACTTTTGTATTTTTGTATGATGTATCATTTCTGCAGGCTGTTGGACCTTTCTTAGACATTGAGCACAAATCCAAGCCATCATGAGGTAGCACCTTCACACTGCTAACCCATGGCCCTCGATTCAGTTCAGTTCGTAATAACACTGTAGGACATAGGAGGTCTTCCTTGTTGGGGAGCACCATAGCACTGTGACCTGATTGACAAGCTAATCGCCACTTCCACAATTATATATCTTCAGATTGACATGAAATTATCTAACTACCAGAGTACCTTGCTTTACCGTAAGCTGCTAAGAGTTTCTCAAGAGTTTCTTCATTTTTAATTGATAATTCATATGGTAGAGTTCATCTCCCTTTTATAGATGAGGGTCTCCGAGTGCTGAGGAAAAACCAGTATGGCCTGTATACCTCAAAACAGTTAGTAATGGTGAGAATCCTTAAAGATTGCACTTGGCCACCTTCTCTGAAAGCTCTCAGAATTTTAATTATTTTAAGATTGGTTCTGCCCAAAGGTAGAAAAGATAAACCATATAACCACGCAGTATTTCTTCTATAATTTATTGATTTTATTATCTTAAATCTCTTATTTACTTTCTTTTTTCAAGGTGGACAACATAAATGCAACTTTGAAGGATTTAAGAAAGAAGAACATCCGTAGTCTTACTGAAGAGGTCAAAATAGGAGCACATGGAAAACCAGTGATTTTTCTCCATCCCAAAGACTGTGGTGGAGTCCTCGTGGAATTGGAGCAAGCTTGATTTTTACTTGCAAGAAATTAAATTAAGAAATTTTTATAAACATATTCATCGACAGTAGCAACTTTCAAAATTAGGTGTGAAGTTTAGGAAACGGTGAATATATTAATAGGGAAAGGAGGGTCAGAATGATTGTACAACTTGGCAAATGTAATCATTGTTAAATGATTGTAGATGTAAAAGTTATTAGATTGGTGTGTGGTTCACTGTGTATATTCTTAACACCAAGACTAAATTAGAAAACTTTCGAAATATACCCTGGAACCCTTGACTGCTTCTATCACTTAACAATGAAAAAGTTGAATACTTAAATATATGTGTGTGTATATACTTATTTATATATGTATTATATATACACAACACACATTTAATCAAATAAACATGTAATTAATGTCTAGGAGCTTCAAAAAGTGAAAAGATTAATTAAAAAATGGAAATTTTCCAATGAATATTTTGAAAATTTTGTTATGTTATTAATTTGGATTTTCATACTTGTTTTGGAGAAAATTGTGATTATTAAACATGTAGGAAACCTTAAGCATTAATAGAAATTGTTTTTTCTAAAAAGCTTTTTTTTTCTAATTAAAGGGTATGTATGTATGTGTTGCATTATGATGAGACACATGTAATCTCAATATATGTCAAGGTAATATTAAGGGAACTATATCATAGTGTGAGAATAAGGATACTTAAATTGTGTATAAGTATGTACATTTCAATCGAAATGGCAAATGTTGATGTTGTTCTCTGATACACTGCATTTATATATTGTAATCCCTGAAGTAACTACTGCAAGTTACAGAAGCATAGGCACATAAATACTGTAGGTAAGTCAAAGTGAAATACCAAAGAATAGTCAACGCAGAGGATGACAGGACAGGGGAAATGACTCAATGAGCAAATAGAGAACAGTAAATAATATATCTACATTGTAACATATTAATGTTACATGCTGTCAAGTCAATTCTGCCTCAAAGCAGCCCTGTATGGTGGAGCATAGCCTCTTCATATTGTCTGTAATCTTTATGGAATCAGAACTGCCCCTTTGCTTTTCAGTAGATCAGCTGATGAGTTCTAAACACACCAATTAAAAGACAATATACACGATAACTACATGTAATTTTTTCCAAATATGATAGAGGTAGCTTAAAGATAGAAAGGCAGACATTTGTTTTGTTTGGTTTTGGGTGGGGGGACATCACTGCCCTCTGGTGGTGGGAGTAGGAGGCCCAGCCTTGCTGCTGGATTTGAACCTCCAACCCAGTGGGCGGCAGTCCCACACACATCCACTGCACCACCGGGGCTCAGCCCGACATTTATTTTTAAAATGCTATGATACCTTGGTTGTTGAACGAGTCCAAGCTTGAATTTTCCACTATTTGAACAACAAAGTTAAAATTTAGAAATCTGCTCAGCATTTGTAACTTTGCTCAATAATTAAACCAAAAATCTTACTTGATAAAGCCTGAATGGGTGGAGACTGAGTCACAAGTTGAGTCTTACCTCAGACACACCAGTGTGACAAACTTTAGCATGAGCTTGTCCCACTCAAACAATATGGTGGTAGTTTGATGCACTGTATTAGTGCATTAAAACCATTTTGCTTTTTTTTGCATTTTGTGTAAAATATTGTAATTTTCTTTATTGCGACTGTGGGAATGGGTCTGGCATGCAGGGAAGTGAGGGAGATGGAGCCACCAACGCAGACTCCAGAGACCAGGCTCCAGGCACACATCTAACTTTATTGCGGCTTTTGCAAGGCTTATTATATAGGTTTCACTGGCCAATGAGATCACACTTCCTGGTTTCCAAACATTTCCTTAAATGGTCATGGGTTTGCAGCATGAAAAAGGATTGGCCCACAACGTAGGCTATGTAAATGAGGTGTAGCTGGCCGAGCCAGCCATTCAATTGTCTTACAAACTATTTCATCTAATCACACCACAGAACAACCACCCATTTGCATTGTAGGGCGCTATCTTCCAATAGTACTACAAGAGCTTAGCTGTTCAACTATGGGGACGTTAGAAGCATTCTGACAGACTGTGTCTCAGAAGTTTAAAGCAGAAAGCTGTCAGATGAGCTGTAGTCTTATTTCAAGTGCAGAGGCTTTAAGACTGCTCCAGGAGTTGCAGCAACATCCTGAGCTTTCTACACCTCTGCCAGATCCACAGGTCCTGCCAAAAATACTCCCACATGTTTTAATATCTAATGTGTGTAGATGTTTTAGGAGTAGTCCTTCAGCCTAAGGTTTTTACATTTGTGTTAAAATTCCTGAAAAAGTTATGTGTAATTTTTGAACCTCAAATCCAATTGTTTGGGTTTCCATTATTCCTTATGAGAAATGTATGTTCAGTTTTCAAACCTCTCAGTGTTGGAATACAACTTTGGAATGAATTGAATTCAGTAACCAAGGTATTACTGTACAATTAAAAAAAAAAACTGGAGTGGAGCTGAGCCCCAGTGGCATAGTGGTTGTGTGTGGGACGGTAACCCACAGGGTTGGTGGTTCAAATCCAGCAGCAGCTCTCCAGGAGCAAGGCTGGGCCTCCTACTACCACGAGGGCAGTGATGCCCCCCAAGACAAAAAACAAACAAAAAAAACCTGTAGTCTTGAGTATTGTGCTTTTGTTTATGGCATTTAAAACCAAGTTGCTTTAATTATTGTTTTTGAGTCAAACCCAAATCACATACAGTGTCTCCGCCCTACCTCCTCCTCCTCACTTTGGCAACCTCTAAATTCTGTTGTGTGGTATAAAAATATTTATTGTGTTTTACCCCCCTTAAACGAGTGCTTTGATGTAATATTTGACTACTTTCACGCAGCATGATGTTCAAGTTCATTCATGCCATGTGATGTTTTGTAGTTTACAGTAGTCTTGTGTTTGTTTTTGTTGTTGTTATTTGGGCATCACTGCCTTTTGGTGGTGGGAGTAGGAGGCCCAGCTTTGCTGCTGGATTTGAACCTCCAACTCAGTGGGCCGCAGTCCCATGCACAACCACTATGCCACCAGGGCTCAGCCCAGTAGTCTTGTGTTTTAGTGATGGATAGCATTCCATTTTGTATAGGTACCAGTTTCTTTTTTAAAATTATTTTATTGGGGGTTATTAACAGCTCTTAACATAATCCATTCATGCATCATGTCAAGCACATTTGTACATATGTTGATCATTTTCAAAGCATTTTTTTCTACTTAAGTCCTTGATATCAGCTCTTTTTTTCCTTCTCTCACACTCCCTCATGTACCTTTGGTAATTTATAATTTTTTTTTTCTATGTCTTACCCTGACCGCTATCTCCCATCACCCACTTTTCTGTTGTCCATCCCCCTGGGAAGCGGTTATATGTAGATCTTTGTGATCAGTTTCCATTTTCTGCTCCCTACCTTCTCCTTATCCCCCTGATATGCAACACTCATTATTAGGCCTGAGGGGTTTTCTGTCCTGGATTTCCTGTGTTGTGAGTTCTTAGTATACATCAGTATACATGCTCTAATCTATCCTGATTTGTAAGGTAGAATTGAGATCATGATAGTGCCAGGGAGGAACCATTAGAGAACCAGAGGAAAGTTGTATGTTTCATTAGCCCTAAACTGTACCCTGACTGGCTCATCTCTTCCTGTGACCTTTCTGTAAGGGGATGTCCATTTGTCTATAGATGAGCCTTGGGTCTTCACTCCGTGCTCCCTCTCATTCACAATGATATGATTTTTTTTCTGGATCTTTGATACCTGATCCCATTGACAACTCGTGATCACACAGGCTGCTGTGTTTCCATGTGGTCTCCGTTACTCCTTAGCTAGATGACCAATTGTTTATCTTCAAGCCTTTAAGACCCCAGATGCTATATCTTCTGATAGCCAGGCACCATCACTTTTCTTCTCCATATTTTCTTATGCACCTGTTTTGTCTCCAGCAATTATGTCAGGAAAGTGAGCATTACAGAATGCCAGGTTAGAACAAAGTGGTTTTGTGTTGAGGGAGTACTTGATTAGAATCCCAATGTCTACTTTAATACTTAACAGAAATACATGTACATAGATCTATTGCCCTGTGGTTATATAAAAATATATTTACATAAGTACACGTTTGTATTTAAACCTCTATAAATGTCCTTTGCCCCCTAGTTCTTTCCTGTATTTCCTTTTACTTTCCTCTTGTCCAGCTATCATGTTCAGTCTTCATTCAGGTTTCAGTAATTCCTCTCTGCTACATTGCCCTTGATTAAGCCCCACCAGGCATCCTACTCCCTCCTCATCATGGATTTTAGATCACTTGTAGTTCCCTTGTCCCTGCGTTTGCTAACACCCACTTCCTTCCCTTCTTCCCCTCTCCTGTGTCCCCCACATCCCAACTGTAGGTCTTGTTTTCTCCTCAGGATTGTTTATCCTGCCTATCTTAACTAGGTAGACATGCAGAGACAATAATCACAAAACCAAGACAAAGCAAAACAACAAAAAGAAAAGCCTATAATTCTAAGTCTGTCTGTTGATCTTTAGGAGTGTTTTCCAGCCCTGTCTAAAAGGGTGCCACACCCTGACCCCAAAGTCTATTTTGGGTATTCCCTGGGGACTTCATTGCTTTGCTTCCCTTGTTGCCCTATTGCATGCCCTTAGTATTTTGCCCCAGTGTGGTGGGGTCAGATCAGGCACAATTCCTGGACTGTGTCTCTGGTGGTGTACCATGTAGCTCTGCATCAGTGAGGGACATCGTGTTTGTGTCTTGTGTTGGGGCCAGTCCCATGGTCCTCTGTGCATTGGCTGCTCTGAGCAGAAATAATGTCCTCGGGGCTTTGTGGACCAGGATGTGTTCCACTCTCCTTCCCTCTTTGTTTGCTCCTGTGTGTGCTTATCATACTTGCCCCTCCCCTGAGCTGTAGCTTCGGTGCTGTCCTCATATACCAGTTTCTTTATCCATTCTTTTACTGATGGGCATTTAGGTTGTTTCCAACTTATTGCTATTGTGAACTGTGTTATGAACATGTGTGTGCAAATGTCTATTCCCAGCAGAAGGATTGCTGGATCATAGGGACTTTTTATTTCCCAGGTGTTTGAGGTAGCGTCATATCACTTTCCATGGTGGTTGTAATCCCACCAGCAGCATATGAACAATCTAGTCTTTCTGTAGTCTCTCCAGCATTTTTGCTTTCTGTGTATTGTTTTTGTAATTTATCTGTTCATATCATACCTTACCTTGGTAAGGTAGTATATCTCATTGTAATTTTGGTTTGCATCTCACAGATGGCTAGTGATTGTGATCATTCATATGTTTATTGTTCATTTAGATATCGTATTTGGTGAATTGTCTGTTCATGTCCTTTACCCACTTTTGAACTGGATTATTTGTCTTATTGAGATATTGCTGTTTTTCATAGATTTTGTTATTTTCCCCCTCATTAGTTTCACTCTTGATAACGTCTTTCATTATGTGTCCTATTTTTAGCATAATGAATTAGAGCAGAAATGAATTAATTGGAATGCAGAAAACCAATAGAAAAAGTCAACAGGACAAAGATGTGGCTCTTTGAGAAAATTAACAAAATTGGTCAACTTCTAGCAAACTTAAAGTAGAAGAAAGAAAGATGCACATATCAAGAATAAGAGATGACAACTGGACATCCCTTTACAGAAAGATAACGGAGAGGAGACAAGCCAGTCAGGGTGCAGTGTAGCAATGTTAAAACATATGACTTTCCTAGAGTTCTTTAATGCTTCCTCCCACAACTATCATGATCCCAACTCTATCTTACAAATCGTGCTGAATCAGAGGACATGCACTGGTACAGATAGGAAACTGGAAACACAGGGAATCCAGGACAGATGAACCCTTCAGGACCAGTGATCAAAGTGGCAATACTGGGAGGGTGGAGGGGAGGTGGAGTAGAAAGGGGGCACCTATCACAAGGATCTATATGTAATCCCCTCCCTGGGGGATGGACAAAAAAGAAGTGGGTGAAAGGAGACATTGGACAGTGTAAGAAGACATAACAAAATATAAATTATCTAGGGTTTGGGGGGGGTGGGGAGTGAGGGGAAAAATGAGCTGATACCAAGGCTCAAGTAGAAAAAATGTTTTGTGAATGATGATGGCAACAAATGTGCTTAACACAATAGATGAATGAATGGATTGTGCTAAGAGTTGTACAAGCCCCCCCAAAGATGGTTTTGGAATAAGAAGAGGTGAAAAGAGTGGCATCACAACAGATGCGAATGAAATAAAACATTACTATGAAGGACTACAATTCTAAAATCTACATGAAGCAAATTTCTGAGGGCACAGATCTACTCAATGCAGTCTGATGTAGAAAACCTCAATAAACCCATAACAAATGAAATAAATTGAATCTTTAAAAAGTTTTGTCACTCAACAACAGACATAAGTGCAGGGCTATATGGGAATTTTAGCAAGCATTCAGAGAACTGATAACAGTTCTCCACAAATTTCTAGAATACAGAAAATGACTGCAAAACTTACACCCATTTTATGAAGTGAGCATAACCCTAATATCAAAACCATGCCAACAAGAACAAGAACAACAACAAAATAGGCACAATCACTACCAAAACCAATGACCTTTATCACTCATGAACATACATACTCAGGAGAATCCAAAAAAAATCCAGAATCACCCCACTCAAGCTATGTATTTAAAATTTTATAAACAACCTTATTACTAAAGTACTCTCATAGTTACACTTAATATATTTGCAAAATCAGCTATTCCTTTCTTGGAAACATTTTTCTTTTTTTAAATTGTCTAATTGGGGTTTGGACAATTCATATCACAATCCATACATCCTTCCATTGGGTAAAGCACACTTGTACATTTGTTGTCATTATCATTCTCCAAACATTTTCTTTCAACTTGAGCCCTTGGTATAAAACACCTCATTTCCCCCCTCCCTCCCGAACCCTTGGTAATTTATAAAATTGTTATTTTTTTCATGTCTTGCACTGTCTGATGTCTTGGAAACATTTTTCAAACTCATTTGTTTGGATTGTCACCAGTACCTCCCTCATTTTTTCTTCACCTCTTCTGTGTTGTCAAATCGCTGTTATTTCATGACCCTCTTCATTTATGGAAACAAAGAAGATGCATGGAGCGAGGTTAGGTGAGTTAGGTGTGCAGGGCAAGAGAGGCATGCTGTCTTTTGCCCCAAATTGACACACTGCGATGGCTGCGTGAGCAGGTGAATTGTGTCAAAATCTGCTGTCTGCCTGCCACAAATCAGGCCTTTTTTGTTGCACCCTGTGTTACCCTCTTTTCAAAACCTCTAAATAGAGATCTTGATTTAGCAGTCTGATCTAGTGGAACAAACTCCAAATGCATTGTCCCCTTCACATCAGAAAAACAAATGAGCTTCATCTTGGTCTTTGATTTCACTTGACAAACTTGTTTGGGGCATGGTAACAATAGTCTCTTTCACGGACTTGTTTATTCCTTTAGGGTTCTAAGAATAGCACCATGTCTCATCCCCAGTAATGAACTTGGGGGGAAAAAAAAGTCTGGATCACTTCGGAGGTGTTCTTTCAAAGCACAACGTGTTTCCACTTCCATTCGGCATTCTTTTTTATAGCCAGTCAGAACTTGAAGCACAAATTTTGCAGTGACCCTTGATTGTTAAAAAGAACTGTAAGAGCTCCCAAAATAAAATGATCTTTCAATAAAATTTTGAATAATATTCTGAAATTCATTTCATAAATTTTGAAATGATTTGATCTTTATCTGTTGAGATCTTTTACATCCATCTGTGTTAATTTGTGTAGGGTGCTTCTAGAATGTATCCATTTTATCCAGGCTTGCAAATTGGTTGGAGTTTAGTATGCTATCATATGTCCAATCATATGATGCAATGGAACAGAAAAAATTCACAGTGACCCTTCTAATTCTCAAATCTGCCATT
Source organism: Nesogale talazaci (assembly GCA_004026705.1). Lineage (NCBI taxonomy): Eukaryota > Metazoa > Chordata > Mammalia > Afrosoricida > Tenrecidae > Nesogale > Nesogale talazaci. The sequence continues at coordinate 16,107 of PVJH01021432.1, read as the reverse complement.
AAAATTCGCTGAACTGAGCTCCAATATAGTCCAGATAGCTTCCTCATCTCTTCAATGGTCCCTTGTTGGTGCAAGGGCATGAATTTTGTCGACATTTTTGTCTGTTCGAGCAGTTGACGGATGTCCAGGATGAGGTTTATCATCGGCTGACATTTCACCTTTTTTGAAATGAGAAATCCACCCATACACTTGAGTTTTTTCCATACCCCGGTGTTTAAGCTGGGTTCAACATCACAACAGTTTCTGTGGCATTTTTCCTGAACAAGACACAAAATTTCACAGCCTCATGCTGTTCTCGTAAATCAACCATTACAAATAATGAGGTTCAAGCGAAATTGCTTTTATGGGGGCAAAAATGTGACCAGAGAATCGTCCTAGGTGATGGCACTGGGTGCACTAACTCAGAGTTGCCAAATGAGGAAGAACTGCTTCCTCAAATTAGTCAATCAAAAAAAATTAGAGTCAATCATAATTACATGGATGGAGCAAAGCCATGCTGATGAGAAGAATAAAAGTTGTGTACACCCATTAATCAGAGCATGGAGTGTAAGAAGTATGGATCTAGGAAAATGGGAACTTATAAAAAATGAAACAACACAATAAAGATTCTAGGAGTTACCTGAAATGGAATGATGTTGCCCATTTTGAACCTGCCAGTCATAAGGTTTACTGTATATTGCGAATGAAAAAATGAATGGTATCACATTTATTGTCAAAGAGCATTCAAGATCTCAAACAGTGCTGCCTGTAATAAGATAATATCCATATACCTATAAGTAAGACCAGTTAATGCAAATATTCTTCAAATTTATGTACCAGCTACCAAAACCAATTAAAATGGTCCAAGGGTGATAAAAATGCATTGATAATCACTGTCATTGGGATGACAAAATTGGAAACAGAGGAAGAATCAATAGTTGGAAAGTAGAGCTTTTTTGATGAACCTAGTATATAACTGATGCTCATTTATTTATGTGAGGGGGGGTAGTGCATTTGAAATTCATTCCACTGATTAAACTGTTAATCAAGTTTTCTATTTAGAGTTTCTGAAAAGATAGCATAAAAGTGCATGGCACAAACATGATTTGTAGCAGATGAGGAACCGGTACTAAATTTTTTTAAAGTTTTGTTGAGGGAGGGATATTGAGCCAATGTTCCCTATTGTAGTACCTGAATTATTCACTTGCACAGAATCTATCCTTTCATGCCTGGATGCTATTTACACAAATAGGGATAAATTGCGGAAGAAAAATTACAGTAATATTGAATGAGATGTCAGTCACAGGTTTGTCTGAATAATACATATCTTATTACAGCATGCAGGGCATTGATGTAGCAAGACCATGTTTGTCTGCCTACCAACCGTTCCTCAGACATCATGAATTTTCCATCTTAAGTTCTCAGGTTACAAGTGTATTTGAGGTAGGCTTTTGTTTTTGTGTTGTTGAAAAATTTGAAATGATTTGATCTTTATCTGTTGACATTTTTTACATCTATCTGTGTTAATTTGTGTAGGGTGCTTCTAGAATGTATCCATTTTATCCAAGTTTGCAAATTGGTTGGAGTATAGTTTTTCAAATATAGTATGCTATCATATTAAGAACATTTGTGCAATTTTCACCACAATCAATTGCAGAATATTTTCTTCTCATACTCAATGCTGTTAGTCTCCATCCCTCCCCACTGCCCCCATTCTCCTCTGCCATGCCTCTATCCACTTATTGTCTCTTTGGGTTTACCTATTCTGGGTTTCATATACAGAAAATCATATAAGTACAGACAGGAAGAGAACAAACAAGCAGAAAATCCCAACAATAGCTAGACAGAGCATAGAAAAACCTCAATTAAAGTGAAAACAAAAAATATAAAAGCTGGAACAATTTTCATGTGTCAAAGTAGAGATCAAATGATAAAATATTACATTTAAGCAAATTATATCTGCCATAATCAACTTTACAACTCTTGTCAGATCTCTGTTAATGCTCTCCACTATGGTCAAGGAGGTTTCACTGAAGACTTAACGCATGATGGGAACCAGTAAATGGATTTGGGGATGCCACTATTATCCATAGTCTTATGCAAATTGAATGTTCACGATTTAAGTTGGATTTGAATTTTATTATTTATAATCCTTGGGTAACACAGGCTGGTGTTTTTTCTGTATGAACTTAAGATGGCTACTTTGAAAACAAACCCATTAAGGCTCTAGATATTGTTCTTCCTAATATTTAGGCATTACCTAGTTTCGTAGCCATACTTTGCTAAAGGAATTCACGTCTTCAGTGATCTCTTCATGATGGCAAGCATCAAGCAGGGCCATGTCATAAGAAATAATTGTTTTTTTATTGGGGCTGGAATGTTGTGAGCCCCTGTGTTAGTCTGGGTAGACTAGAGAAACAATTCATAGACACGCATATGGATATAAGGGATATATATAAAAGGAATAGGTATATAAGAGGAATAGAACATTAAAAAAGCATCCCAATCCAGTCCGGTACAAAGTCATAAGTCCGATATTAGCCCATATGCCTGATACCAGTCTATAATGTCTCCTTTCAACTCATGAAGTCACAGGCACTGGCAGGGGTCCCCTCATGGCTCCTCACTTCTAGGGCTCAGGGTCCCTCAACAGTGTCCAGTGGTGGTAGAAGCAACCCATCGCTGGCAGGGATCTCACGTGGTTTCTCCAGTGTCAAAGGTCTGATTCCATCAGGGTAAGGCCATGTGGCGTCTCCTCCAGCTCCTTCAACTCCTCAGACGCTGACATCTTGTCTTGTCCGTAATTCATCATCTCTGAGACTAACTCCCAACAACTGGGAAGATAATTTCTCATCTCCACGAGGGAAATATCACAAAATTTCCCAGATGTTATCAGAAGAAAGTCATGCCCACACACGAGGCCTCATTGGCTACTCAATGGCTATCTCCAGTTTAACAGGCTAGACTCCACCCCTACATCTCAATCAAGAAATTAACATAGCACATGATCGCCACAGCCCCAAATCTATTAATATATTTATGGTTTATATAGGTCTCAGAATTTTTTATGAGAGAGCCCATTATAAATCATCTGCCTGAGCATAAGGTGATTCTGTTGGTAATACCATTATTTAAGATAATTCGGTTGGTAATATCATTACTTCAGCCAATGATATAGAATTTAAAACACTGCTGAGAAAAGGAAATTATATAAGCATAGGCTCATTTCAGGCTGCAATACATGAATTGCTAATTTATGTAGATCAAACTCTTAAGTGGCTGAACACAAGTTCACAAGCAGAGAGAGTTGGTGGTAGGGCAAAACTTTTAATACTGCTCACTCAGAAAGGTAGAACTATGCCTACCAGATTTACAAATGTCATAGAAAAGAAATAATTTTAAAAGTAAATAAATGGCAGTCCCAGGCCATCATTCACTCAGCACTCAAAGCTAACATCTTTTGTTTCTCTGGATGTTTTACCTTTTCATTGCCTACTGTAAGTCGCATTGTTTTCCTGATTTCCTTTGCAGAGATCTCTTTGCTACCACAGACTGATTATTGTATGTTGATCTTGTATCTTGCCATTTTGCTTTAACTTTCAATTAGTTCTAATAACCTACATCTCCAGTCTTTGGAATTTTCTATATATAGGAACATATTATTTGCAAATCAAGATTATTTTACTTCTTGGTCAGTTTGGATGCCTTTATCTTTCTTGTCTTATAGCACTGGCTAACACTTCCAACATAGTATTTAATAAGAATGATTTAAATTTCTTTCTGTTGAGAGTAATGTTTACCATTGGTTTTGCATGTAGGTTCTTAGTTATATTGAGAAATTTAATTTCTTTTTCTATTTTGTTGAGTGTTTTTATAAGGACTGGGTGTTGGATTTTATTAAATGTCCTTTCTTGATGGATAGGATCATATGGTTATTTTCCTTTGTTTGATTTATATGGGACATTACAGTGATTATTTATCTAAATTTAAGCTATTACTTCATACCTGGCATTGTGATAGTTAGGTGTTTTGTGCCAACATGACACCTGTAAGAAAATATGGTTGAAACTGAGCCTGTCAATCTCAGCTTGATAATTTCCTTGGGAGGTGCAGCCGAGATAGATGGCTCTTTGGAGGAAGGCCCTATTCACTTTCTCCCTTCACCTTCCTGCTGGTGAGCCACTCAGACCTGCTTGAACCACCGCCATTGGATCCACAAGACTCTGCCCTCACCAGCCTGTGATTTTCCTGCATTCTGCATTATTGCAGGTGGCTGTTTGAGTCTGAAGAGGGACTTATGGACTAGTATTGGACTTCTGGCTGGTATGTTTTCCTGATATATTAAGCTTCTAGAGCAAAAGCTCTTTCTTACATATATATAAGTGTCACTGAATTTGTTTCTCTAGTCAACTGGTCTAACACAGGTATGAAACCCATTTGGTCATGAGGCATTATTTTAAAAAATGTGTTGTGGGCTGAGCCCTGGTGGCATAAGTGGTTGAGTGAAGGAATGCAGCCCATGGGCTTGGTGTTTCAAATCCAGCGGTGGCTCTCAGGAGCGGCAATGGGTAGCGCCCACGACCACCAGAGGTAGTGATGCTCAAACAAAACAAAACAAAAAACAAAGCAAGCAAACAAAAATGTGTTGTTAAATTCTTTTGGCTAGGATTTTTACATTTATATTTTAATGGTTTGTTATAATTTTCTTTCTTAGTGATGTATTTTTCTGGTTTGGGTATCAGGGTATGTTCACTTTATAAAATGGATTCAGGAGTTTTTAGCTTTTACTGTACTCTGGAATATTTGTGTAGCGCTGGTGCCATTTCTTCTCTGAATATTGAATAGAATTTGTCAGTAAAAGCATCTGGGACCAGGCTCTTTTTCTAGTTAGGGTTTTTTCATGATTGAATCAATTTCTTCTTTTGTTATGGGGCTGGTTAAAATTTCTACATTAGTCTATGCTAGTTTAGGTAGATAATAAGCTTCTAAAAATATGTCTTTTAGTTTTTCAAATTTTTTGGAATACGGTTATTCATAATATTCCATTATTATAATTTTATTGTCATTGATTCTATTGTAATGTCACCCTATGAAATTCTTAATCATGTTATTCAAATCTTCACCTTCTTTTTGATTTTTAGGATTGCCAGAGACTTATTGGCTTTGTTAATCCTTTCCAAATACAAACTTCTGGTCTGGCTTATTCCTTATATTTTTCTTTTCTTTTTTTTGGAGGGTGCATCACTGCTTCTGGTGGTTGTGGGGGTTACCCAGTGCTGCTCCTGAGAGCCGCCACTAGATTTGAACCGCCAAGCCCGCGGGTATTTTTCTTTTAAAAAATTATTTTATTCAGGGCTCTTACAATGCTTATTACAATCCATCATCAATTGTATGAAGCATATTTGTACATAGATTGTTACTATTCTTCTTTTTTTCTCCCTCCTCACCCTCACCCTCATGACCCCTTGATTACAAATTATCATTTCCATGTCTAACACTGACCACTGTTCCCCTTCCTCCATGGTTTCTGTTGTTCTTTCTCCTGAAGGGGTGTGTGGTTTTGTGTTGATCAGTTTCCCCTTCGGCTCCTCCCCGCTTCTGTTCTATGTTTATTATTTCTTTTATTATGGTGATTGTAGGCTTATTTTGTAGCTCTTTTGTTTGAAAAGAGCTGTAATTGTTGAAAATGTTGAGAGTTCAGTGTTGATTTTGATTCTTTCTTCTTCTTCTTTTTTATGTGTGTATTGCTATAAACAGACCTGTGAGCAGTGCTTTTGTTGTGTCTCCAAAGTTTTGGTATGTTGTGTTTTCATTCTCACTGGAGGCAAGGATTTCCAAATTTCATTTTTCCTTTCTTCTATTACCCAGTACTTTCAAGGAGAGTGCTACTCAATTTCTCTGTATCTGATTTTTTCCTGATCTTGCTATTGTTGTTTCTGATTTTATAGCCCTGCTATCTAATAAGATGCTTTGTAATATGTTTTTAAATTTATTGAAGTTTGCTCTGTTGCCTAGTGTATGGTCTTATATGTGAATATAACATCTGTGCTGGAAAAGAATGTCGAGTGTGCTGTTGCTGTGTAGAGTGGTTTGTAAATGCCTGTAAACTCAAGTTTCTGATTGTGTTTAGTTCTTGATATTCATTTTCTTTCTAGTTCTTCTGTCTTCATAGAAAATAGAACATTACTATTTTATTACCAAACTAGTCTCTTACTCCTATGATAGAGTCATGTGTCGTTAATCAAGTGATAGAGAGGCGGTGCTGCTCCTTTGATCTGCCACCTGGTTGCAGTACGGCTCCTTTGCTCTGAACCATGATGTTGTGTTTCAGCTTCTGGTGTGTCTTCTGCTTCATCATCTTCTGCTTCATCTGTTTCAGAAAGACCTGTGGCTAGCACTACAGAGAGAGTGGGTATGATGGACCAATCTGAGTGCAGTTGCTATCATAAAAATCAATGATAATCTCATTCGCAGATGGTTCAAAAGAGTGAGAGAACTTGAATAAGTTGATCACCGCAATGAGTTCCATCAAGTTACTGTTTAACTGTGTGGCATTTATGTTCAAAGTTATATATAGCTTAAGATTTATAACTGATTATATTATAATCTGTATTTTGCAATACGTTTGACACACATAAGGGAGCAACCTACCATAAATTTAAAATAATATGAATATGAGTAATAATATGATATAAATATAGGTATCACAAAATATTGGATATGTTAATATCTAATCAAATATGTAAAGTTTTAATTTGTATGTAAAGGAGGTTTGTTTGCATTGTCTATTGCATAAGACACAGTGCTTCATATTACTCTATTGGAAATACACATGTCAGTTTCAACTCTATAGGACAACAACCCTATAGGACAGAGGGGCACAGCGCTGATATTTACTTATTTATTTTAAAGATCACTTTAATGGGGACTCATGAATTTATCGCAATCCATACATCCATCCGTTGTGTCAAGCACATTTGTACATCTGTTGCCATCATCATTTTCAAAACTATTTCCACTTTTGACCCTGGTATCAGCTCATTTTTTCACCTCCTTCTCCACCCCACTCTCTCATGAACCCTTGATAATTTACAAGTTGTTATTATTTTGTCATGTTTTACGCTGTCTCCCCTCACCCACTCTTTTGTTGTCAGTCCCCCAGGGAAGCAGTTATATAAAGATCCTTGCAATCCGTTCCTACTTTCTACCTCACTCTCTCTCTATCACCACCCCTGCCCCGGTATTGCCACTCTCACCACTGGTAAGGAAGGGTTCTTCTGTCCTGGATTCCCTATGTTCCCAGTTTCTATATGTACCAGTGGACATTCTCTGGTCCAGTGGAATTTGTAAGGTCAAATTGGGAGCATGAGAGTTGTGGGGAGGAAGCATTCAAAAACTAGAGGAAAGTTGTGTGTTTCAGGCTACACTGCACTCTGACTGGTACTGCACTCCTCCTCACCACCCTTCCGTAAGAGGATGTCCAGTTGCCTACAGATGAGCTTTGGAACTACCATATATATATATATTTTTTTTTGGGGGGGGGGCATCACTGCTCTCTGGTGGTGGGAGTAGGAGGCCCAGCCCCACTGCTGGAATTGAACCTCCGTCCCAGTGGGCCGCAGTTCCGCGCACAACCACTACGCCACCGGGGCTCAGTCCGGAACTACCATATTTTGAGGATTACATTTTGAGGACTACATTTTTCTCCTAAGCTGTGTCTGGTAGGTTTGAACCATCAACCTTCTGGTTAGAAGCTAATTGCTTTTTACCACTGTGCCACCAGGACTCTAGTTAGATGCATTAGGAGCATGGAAAATTCAATATTTATTTATTGTGCCAAATAGGTTTCTGTTTTGTAACAATAAGTGTGTTTCTCAATTTTTCTAAGAAAGCAACCAATGTTCTTACGAGAACATTATATTCATTTTCTAAAAGTGTTTACATATCCCCACATAAAAAATGAACAATTTCTCGAGATAATAAATACATATGTAGAAATAAAATTATGTAAATATATTTTATTTTCTATTTCCCTTCAAATAGACCTTCATTTAAGAAACTGATATTGTGTTTTTTGGGGGGCATCACTGCCCTCTGGTGGCCGTGGGAGCTACCCAGTGTTGCTTCTGAGAGCCACCACTGGATTTGAACCGCCAAGCCTGCGGGCCGCAAGAAACTGATATTGTTATGACTTACAAAAATGTGCTCTTCAAGAAGTGCTGCTATTATTACATCGGCTAGTTACATTACCTCAAAATACGGGAGTTGAATAATTCCACAAAGAGAGAAATTGTGAAAAAAAAAAAGAAAGAAAATATATATTTTATAAGTTTCTTATACAATAACAATTATATTTTCCCTTTCATTTAGGAATAATTGGGAATAGTCTCACATTCACTTCTCTTTTTAGTCAATCATCTAAGAAAAGATAGCACAGTATAATCATGTGACTGACATATATGATGTATCGGGCTGAGCCCCCGTGGCGTAGTGGTTGTGTGTGGGACTGCGGCCCACAGGGTTGGCAGTTCAAATCCAGCAGCAGCTCTCTAGGAGTAAGGCTGGTCTTCCTACTTCCACCAGGGCAGTGATGCCCCCCCGCCAAAAAAAAAAGATATGAAAATACCTATATCCTCCTCACCTCCGACCCTAGATCACTTGTTGTTCTCTTGTCCCTGGGTTTGTTGACACTCACTTCCTTTCCCCCCTCCTCCCCCTCTCCCACGCTCCCCTGGAATTGTCGGTCCTATTGTTTTCTCCTCCAGATTCTTTATTCCACCTATCTTTTCTAGAAAGACCTGCAGAAATATTAATATGCACAAAAACAAAGACAGCAAAACAAAGCAACGAAAGAAAGCAACAACAGCAAAAAGTGACAAAAAAAAAAAGAAAAGAAAGAAAAACCTGTCAATAGTTCAAGATCTGTTTATTGACTTTAGGAGAATTTTCCGGTTGAGTCTGATGGGGTGCCATGTCCTGACTCCAAAGTCCTTTTTTTGATATTCCCTCAGGACTTCCTTACTTTGCTCCCCTTGCTGTTCTGTTGCATGCTCTTATGGTGGGGCCAGATTGGGAACAATTCCCACACTATGTCTCCAGTGTTGTTCCCCATAGGGCTGTGGATCAATGAGGGATACTGTGTTTTGTAGTTGAGCTGGCCATATGGTCTTCTCTGTACATTGGCTGCTCTGAGCAGGGATAATGTCCTCACGGCTTGGTGGGCCACGATGTGCTTCATGCTCTGTGCCGTCCCCTTTATTTGCTCCTGTGTGCTCTGACTAGAAATGTCCCTGAAGAGGTCTTACGCAGCAGGTTTACCCAATGATCTCTTGACTGCTACTTCCATGAGCATTGACTGTGGATCCAAGCAAGACAAAGCTTGACAAAGCTTAATAACTCAAATCTTTTTTCCATTTATTATAATGTTGCCTATTGGTCAGTTGGGAGGATTTGGATTTTGTTTACATTGGGTTGTATTCTATACTAAGGGCTGCAATGCTTGAGCTTCATTAGCAAGTGCTTCAAGATCGCTTCATTTTCGGCAAGCAAGGTCGTATCATCTGAATATTGGAGGTTGTTAATAGGCCTTCTTCCAATCCCAAAGCCACATTCTTCTTCATACAAGCCATATTTTCTGATTATTTTCTCAGTATACAGATTGAATAAGTGGCACGAGAGGACACAATCCTTACTTACAATTTTCCTTATTTTAGATCATGCAGTATCCCCTTGTTCTATACACACAATTGCTGCATGATCAATGTAAGTTCCAATTAAGCACATTGAAGTATTCTGGTATCCCCATTCTTCTCAAGGTTATCCATAATTTGTAATGGTCCACAGAATCGAATGCCTTCGATAGTAAATAAAACAAAATGAAATCTCCTTCTAGCATTCTCTGCCTTGAGCCAAGATCCATCTGACATCAGCAAAGATATCCCCGGTTCTACATCCTCTTTAATCCACCTGAAGTTCTGGCAACTCCCTGTCAATGTACTGGCCACAACTGTTGTTGCATGATCTTCAGCAAAATTTTACTTGTATGTGACCTTAACGATATTGTCTTACAACTTACACATCGTTGGTTCGTGGCTCTTTGGAATGGATACAACAATGTATCACTTCCAGTCGGTTGGCAAAGTATTTGTCCTCCAAATTTCCTGGCATAGACAATCAAGTGCTTCCAGTGCTTCACCAGGTTGTTGAGATATTTTTGTTGGCATTTTATCAATTCCTGGAACTTTGTTTTTATCAAATGCTGTCAATGTTTTTATCAAATGCTTTTGAGTATTTTCCTTCAGTAGCATTGGTTCTTGCTTGTATGGTACCCCTTGAAATGGCTGAATATCAGCTATGTATATTATTTCAATCTTCTTTTTGTGCTTTCTGCACCAGTCAATGTTTTGCCCATAGAGTATTTCAATATTAAAATTCAAGGCTTGAATTTTTTCTTGAGTTCTTGTCATTTAAGATATGCTAATTGTATTTTTTCTAACTCTAGATCTTTACACATTTCATTATCCTATTTTACATTATCTTCTTCAGTTGCACTTTGAAGTTTTCCATTCATCTCTCTGATTTAATCTTTTCTTTCAGTTACCTTAGCTACTGTACAATTAAAAAGCCAGTTTCAGGATCTCGTCTGACATCCATTTGCTCTATTTTTTTTCTTTCCTGTCTTTTAAGTGACCTTTTGCTTTCTTTGTTTCAATGTTATTGTTGTCATACCATGGCTCATACAGTCTTCTGTCAGTGTTCAATAAATCAAATATGTTATTGAAATGTCCTGAAAATTCAGGTAGGGCATATTCATGGTAGTTGTTTGACTCTCATGGACTTGTCTTCATTTTCTTTAGTGTCAGCTTGAACTTTTAACTTTTTTATTAAAAGATCATTTTATTGGGAGGTTTTCCAGATCTTGCATCATCCATACATCAAATCTTTCCAGATCTTTCCAATCCATACATCAATTGTACCAAGCATATTTGTACATATATTGCTACCATTATTTTCTAAACATTTACTTTCTATTTGAGCCCTTGGTATCAGCTCTCTTTTTCCCCTCCTCTTCCAACCTCATGATCCCTTAATCTTAAATTATTATTTTCATATCTTACACTGACAACTGTCTCCCCCCCCCACCCCAGTTTCTGTTGTTCATACTCCTTGGGGTGGTTGTGATTATCTGTCAATCATTGTGATCAATTCCCCCTTCTTACCCTCCTGGTATTGCTACTCCCATTCTTGTTCCTGAATTCCATGTGTCATGAGCTCTTATCTCTTACCTGTATCTGTGTACATGCTCCGGTCTATCCTGAAGTGAAAGACAGGACTGGGGTCCTGATAATGGGGAGTTGGAAGCCATAGACAGGGGAACATCTGGAAGGAACCAGAGGAAGATTGTGTGTTTCATTGTTGTTATACTGCACCCTGCTTGACTCTTTTTTCATGTGACCCTTCTAGAAGATGATGTCCCATTGTCTATAGATGAGTCTTGAGTCTCTGCTCTGATCCCCCTCATTCTCATCAATATGGTTTTGTTTAAGTCTTCTGATGCCTATTACCCAGTTCTGTTGACACCTCATAATCACTCAAGCTGGTGTTCTTCTTCCATGTGGGTTTGTTTCTGTGCTAGATGGTCACTTTTTAAACTTCAAGTCTTTAAGACTCCAGGCATTATATCTTTTGATAGCTGGACACCATCGCTTTCTTCACATTTTTTTTATGCACCTATTTTGTCTTCAGCGATCATGCTGGGAGTGACCATCATAGAATTCCAGGTTATTAGAACAAGGTATTTTTGCATTGAGGCAGGGCTTCAGTAGAGGCATAAAGTCTGTCCACTACCTCAGTGTATTGCCATATAAATATATGTACATAGGCCAGTACCTCTATTTTTATGAATTAATGTATTTACATTTGTACACATCTATGTTTATGCCTCTATCCACAGCTTTGCTTCCTAGATCTTTCCTCTGCTTCCTTTTACCTTCCTCCTGCCCCACTATCACGTTTGCCTTTCTTCTACCTCTTGGGAACTCCTCTCAGCTAGATTGTTGTTGCTCCAACACCCCTGGGGTCTCTACGTCCTCTTCATTGTTTTCAATTCCCTAGATGTTCCCGTCTATGGCGTTGTTTGTTCACCGCCCCCTACCTTCATCTCTTTCTCCTCTCCCCAAGTCTTTCAAAACTGTTGGTTTTTTTGAACTGTCTCCTTGAGTTTACTTCCTATGTCTACCTTATATAAGTAGGCAAAATGAACAATAACAGAGATAAAAAAAGAAGCCAAAAGAGTGAATAGAAAGAGAAAAGAAAATAAATAATTAGGGGAAAAAAAAGCCAAAAAAAAAAAAACCAAACATAATCCCAGGTCTGCCCACTGACCTATCTCTTCACTGCTTCTGGGGGGATTCCAAAAACTGCCTCTCCTAGCCTGAAGTCTATTTTGGGGGCTCCTCAAGGGCTTTGTGGCTTTGCTTCACACCCTTTGCTGATCTGTTATGCTCCCTTCTTGGTTCACCTTGCTGTGTGGGCTTCAGACTGGATGAATTCCTCACCGTAGGTCCTCAGTATGCTTTCTGTCATGGTATGCTCAAGTGAGGTCTTGAGCCCCTGTTGGCCTTACAGTCCTCTATACGCCTTAGCATCTCTAAGCAGGGACTTCATCCTCTAGGCTTTGTGTGCCGATATGGGGTCTAGAACCTCACTCTCTTTTTCCTCCTTGTTGTGGTTGTCCCCTGTAGCATATACTTCTAGGGAGGGCTTAAGTTTGGTATTGACTGGGGCTGACCCTGTAGCCCACTCTTTTCATGAGTTGCTCCATGTGGCTATGTTGCCCTCAAGGTTTGGTGTGCCATGGTGGGGTCCGCATGCACACTTCCAGTTCTGTGGGGACATAACCGATACTCTTCCCCTGGGTGGACTAGTGCCTTGTTCCCTCAGTACTATTATCTCCCTCCACTCCTCTCACTTATCTCCCTCAACCTTCTTCCCTTTCCCCTTCTTTGTGTTGGAATAACATGCACATCCTTGGGTTTGGTCTGTCCCCCACCCAACTGCCTGTACCTCAACATGCCTAGTGTGAGATGTGGTTTTTCTTCTATACTGACTGTGATTATACCTACCTCAGGGAACTCATGTTTTACTTGTCCTTTTTTGATTGGCTAACTTTACTTAGCATAATTTCCTGCAACTCTTCCCATGAGATGATATGCTTCCTGTGATCAGTTCTCTTTAATGCTGCACAGTGTTCCATTGTGTGTATGTGCCAGAGGTTTCTAATCCACTTTTTTATTGGTGGAAATTTAGGTTGTTTCCAATTCTTTGTGATTGTGAATTGTGCTGCAATAAACATTGGAGCATAGACAACTGGTTGTGATCTATTTCTTACCTCTTCTGGGTCTATGCCCACTAGAGGGATAGCTGGGTCATAGGGTAGCTCAACTCTATTGGCTTTAAATATTGCCAGATTGCTTTCCACAGAGACTGCATGTATCTACACGACCACCAGCAGGGGAGGAGAATTCCTATCTTACCAGTCCCCTCCAACATTTGCTGCTCTCTGATCTTCTAATTTGGGCTATTCTCAAGGGTGTTAAGAGGTATCCCATGGTTGTTTAAATTTGCACTTCTCTGACCAACTGAACTTTTGCATGAGCAATTGATGATCTATTCCACAGTTGGTCCCTGCCTTGGTTTTAGCTACTGATATTCAGCTTCTCTATTGTCTCTTCCCATAGATGTAGTCAATTTTATTTTTGTGTTCCATATTTTTCAACAAGGTATTTATGATGATGAAATCATTGGTCTTGCAAAATGCTGCCATTCAATCTCTAGCATCATTTCTCTATCCAAGGCCATATTTTCCAGATACTTCTTCCTTTTTGCTTCCAGCTTTTGCATTTCAATCACCAATAAATATCAATTCCTCTTGATTTAAAGTCTGATCAATTTCAGACAAGTCATTAATGGAATCCTTCAGTGTCAGCATTGCTTAAGTTAGTGGATGCACATAAAATTGAGTAACAGTTGTATTGATTTGGATTTCCTTGCTTGAATATATTACATATATTTCCTTGAGATTATTCCATGAGAGAGCATTATATTTCAAGATAGATCTTGAAAGTTCTTTGATGATGAATGTGACTCCATTCCCTTTGAATCCATCATGTCAGTATATTAAATAAACCATGATTTTGTGATTCTAAATGGTTCATTTCAACTCATCAAGATCTATAATATTGATCTTTATTCATGTTCCATTTCACTTTTTGCAGCTTCCAATTTTTCTAGATTCACACTTTGTGCACAAGTCCCGACAAGTAATTAATGTTTGCAGCTGTTTCTTCTCATTTCGAGTCATACTCCATCAGCAAATGAAGGTACTGAAGGCTGAAATTTTTTTTTCTGAAGACTGAAATTCTACAAGCTTTACTCCATCCAAGTCATTATGATCAGCTCTACTTTCAGAAGACAACTCATATTTGAGGGCCTTTGGACCTGAGCGGCTCATCTTCCAACACTATCTCTAGCAATGCTCTCCTTATATTCATGAGGTTTTGGGCATCTGATAATGTTTCAAAGCTATCAATGGCTAATCCATCAGAGTTTTTTTTTTTGGTCTGGAAGTTCTGCTGAAACCTAATCCCTTTGGGAGATCATGCTAGTATGTGAAATAGCAGGAACATTGCTTGCAGAATCACAGCAACAAATAAGCCACCACAGGAATGGCAAGCTGACAGAAAGGGGTTGCCAGAGGGAAGGATGTCTTCAAGATGGGACAAAATCTCCACACCCAAATCACTGTCATCAAGTCAATGTTGACTCACAGCAATTTTCTCAGGCAAGGTAGAACTGCACCTGTGAGTTTCTGAGAGTAATTTTTTGTTTGTTTGTTTTGGGGGGCAACACTGCCCTCTGGTGGTGGGAGTAGGAGGCCCAGTCTTGCTGCTGGATTTGAACCTCCAACCCAGTGAGCCGCAGTCCCTCGAACAGCTACTCTGAGACTATAATTTTACAGGAGTTAAAATCCCCTCATGTTTCTCCCCTATAACATCTGGTGGTTTTGAACTGCTGACATTGCAGTTAGCAGCCCAAGGCAAAACTATTATGCCACCAGGTAGGAAAATAATACAGTAATCTCAAAGAAAATGGAAAAATGTCAAGAAAATGAAAAAGAAAATCACAAAAAAAGCTATTTAAAAGTAAAATAACAGCAAATGTAAATGGACAGAAAAAGCCACTAGCAAAAAATGCTCATCCCAGAATTTTATGAAGAATAAGAGATTTAATCATGCTACGAAATGCACAGAGGGAGTGTTGGGGATTGGTCACCAGGTGACAAGCAAGGGAAAATCTCCTCAGCAACTACTGGAGAGGTCCCAGCATGAGGGAAGTCTAGTGCTTTCTGAAAGTCTGAAAAGTGACTTAAAAATAAGTACACCTCTCTCCTCTGAACGTGCTGACCTTTCCTTGCCCCCTTTCCAACACGCTTGTCCAAACCTTTTGCTTTCCTGGCCTTTGGGAGCGCTTGTATAATGATCGAGCTCATGGGCAGCTGGGTGCAGACATCCTTCCGACCCAAGTGCGTTGGGCCAAGTTGACTAGAGAAATAAATCCAGTGACAATCATATATGTGTAAGAAAGAACTTTATAACAAGAAGTCATTATATATCAAGGAAGCATCTCAATACAGTCCCAGTCAAGTCTATATGTCTGATACTAGTTCATAAGGCCCTCTTCAGACTCATGCAGTCATATGCAATGATGCCGAATGCAGGAATAGCATGGGCCGGTGATTGCAAAGTCTTTTGGATCCAATGGCAGGGGTTGCATCTCCAGAATCCAGTGACAGGGGACGCATCTCCAGGGTTCTGGTAGCAACCAGGATCAGTCAGCAGGAAGGAGAGGGAGAGGTGGGGGGGGGGGGGGGGAGAGAGAGAGAGAGAGAGAGAGAGAGAGAGAGAGAGAGAGAAATAGTTTGTTCTCAGGCCCCTCCTTATGAGAAAGCCATGCCCACAAGGAGACATGTTCAGACTGTGGCCTGATTGACAGGCTAGATTCCCCCCCTCTCCACTTTCATATATCATTAAATTGACATGAAATTATGTAGCTACCACGCTAAACACT
>PVJH01021431.1:25282-38737 GCA_004026705.1 Nesogale talazaci | reverse complement strand
AAAAAAAAAAAAAAAGGGGGGGGAAGGGGAGGTGTTTTTTTTTCCCAATCATTTTATTGGGGGCTCATACATCGTTTTTCACAATATATAAATAAGCATACTCATCAAGCACCCTCTCATGTCCACTTCTATTAATGTTCTCCAATCGTCCACCTTTTCCCTTAAGCCCCTAGTATCGGCTTTTCCATTCCTTCCCCTCTTCCCCTGGTCTCTCCTCCCCTCCAACCCTCAATACTTTATACATTGTTATTGTTTTGTCATATCGTACACTGCCACTGCCCGACCTCTCCCCCAAACCACTCCTTTGATGCCTGCCCTTTAAATAGGAGCTTGTGTATATATCCTTGCTGTTGGTTCCGTCTCTCTACCTCCCCTTCTGTCCACCCTTCCAGTATCTCCACTCTAACCATTGGCCGAAGGGGCCCATCCATCCTGGTTTCCCCGTATCTGCAGCTCCCCTCTAGGCCAGTGTGACTTCTCCAGTCCATCTGGATTTGCAAGGTAGAGTTGGGCCCATGAAGGTTGGGGGACGGGGAGGAAGGCTTCAGGAATCAGAGCAAACTTGTGTGCATCAAGAGGAGCTTGTATCAAGGGCTCAAGTAGAAAATATTGGGAAATGTATGTGGAAATATGTCTGCAAATGTGCTTGATACAAATGATGGACTGAATATTGTAGTAGCTGTAAGAGCCCCCAATAAAATTAAAAAATTAAAAAAAAAGGGTTGGGGAGAAGAGTAGCTTATACCAAGGGCTTAAGTGGAAAATATTTCGAAATGAATATGGCAATACATGTACAAATATGCCTGATACAAATGATGTACTGAAAATGTTATAAGAGTTGTAGGAGCCCCTAATAAATTCATAGAAAAAAATGGAAAAAAAAAAGTGTGTTGTGAAAGAAGACTGACGACATTTACAAAGTATGCTCCCCAAGATAGATACCTGATTACAAAAGGGAAAAGGGTAACTTCCCTGTGACATGGGAAGAATCTGGCCCAAACTACCTTAAGCAGGTCATCACTGCCAGTAGAAGGAAATCCAGGAGGAAGTATCACTTCTAGGGTAGGTATTCTTATACAAAACACACAATCCTCAGACTAAATTAGGCTAATTGGAAAGCATCAAACCCAAATTGAGGGGAATTCTGTCAAATAACTAACCAGCACTCATCAAAATTGTCAAGGTCATGAAAGACATGTCAAGACTAAGAATCTCTCATGGGTTTACAGGAGACCAAAGAGATATGATTACTAAGTGCAAGGGGAGCAGGATCAGACACTAATGGGAAAAATATGATTAAAACGTGTAGTTAATTTTTTTTTTAATTCCCAGGGTCAATGTAACCACAGCTAAGCCCCACTGATGCCAAATCAATTCCCGACTCACCGTGATCCCAATGGAGCTAAACAGAACTGGTCCCAGGGGCTTTCCAAGACTGTTGCTTTTTGCCACATCTTTTTCCTATGGAGCAGCTCAAAGGTAGGAAATGCCGACAAGTGCTCACCACTACCTCCCCCCAAGTCCCTCTGGAACCATCAGGCCTGCTGCTTTCTCCTTGGGCTTGCTTCCCATGTCTATTTAATATAAATAACTTTATAATTCACCAAGGGGTCACAAGGGGAGGCGGGGGGGAGAAGCTGATACCAAGGATGCAAATAGAAAGTAAATATTTAGAAAATGACGAAGGCAATATATGTACAAAAATGCTTGATACAAATGATGTATGGAATGTTTTAAGAGTCCCCAATAAAACGATCATTAAAAAAAAAGAGAGCTGACAATTTCAGGTTGGCCTCTTTGGGGTCACTGACCAAAAAACCAAACACAAGCACTGAACACTAAACTGACAGCTGTTGGATGGATTCCAATTCATAGCCCTTCCCACCTCTGATTTATTTTCCCTGGGAAATCTGTACTTACATTTAAAACTCAGGAGGATCTTGGAATCAATACTGACTGCATGTTACAGCCACTGAGGTGCATGGAAAATTCTGGTACCCAGGCTACTCGGCAGGGGCAAGTGCGAGGTGTGCTAAGGTGGAGAGCCACCCTTCTGAAACGAGATTGACTTTAGCATGCTTTCACTTCTACATCAGTGCACCTCACTGTGTGCTGGAGAGAAATCAATTTTTTCACTACAATTTCAATCTTATGGCTCAATATCAGCCTATGATTATGGTTTTATAAGGGAAATTGGAGGGCTGAGCCCTGGTGGCGCAGTGGTTGTGCACGGGACTGTGGCCCACTGGGATGGAGGTTCAATTCCAGCAGTGGGGCTGGGCCTCCTACTCCCACCTCCGGAGAGCAGTGATGTCCCCCCAAAAAATAAAAAATAAATAAGGGAAATTGGTTACTCCCATGACCACCAGAGGGCAGTGATTGCCCTCCCAAAAAAATAAGGGAAATTTTTAAAAAGTAAAAAAAATAAGGGAAATAAAGGCAATACAAACCTAAGTAAAATATCACTACTAATTCTTACAAATTTTATGAAATAAAAGTATCAAAATATGAAACTATTGTTGCATTTTCTTAGCCTTTTTCTCACCAATTTTTTCTTTCAATTTTCCTAAAATTTCTCTTAATAAACTCCATGCTCACCCTGTGTCCTCTGAGAAAATGTCACAATCACCCTTCTTGTAGTCCCCCCTAAAAAGTCACTATAATTTCTGAACTGAACTGCTCAGCCCAGCAGATACCTTGTATTTTGTCAAGGTTCTCTCAGGAGACGAAGTGTGTTACTCAGAGAACTTGTCTACAGCCTCCATAGTTTTTGGGGGGATAAATAATATGAGTAGCAATAATATTAAATAATCAGTAAATAATAAATAATTAATAAATAATCAGTAGCAATATATTCTGACTTGTCCTCATAAATAAGGTTTATGATCTCACCTTTGCCCCTGGATTTTGTTGACTGGAGAGAGCTGAACTCTGTTTCAATTGCAGCCTGATAGATTACCAGATATACTCAAGTATATGCCGAGTTTTTCCAGCACATTTTGAATGGACTTTCTGTGGTAAAAATTAGGTGCGTCAGCTGATATTTGGGTCAGCTTATATTCAAGTATAAATGTACGGTATGACTCAGAGATTTGGGGAATGTTCTCAAGATGACACCCGCTCCCTCCAAACTTTCCCTGAGATTCACTGCTGTCAGACTTCTTCAGAAAGTCTTTTTCTTACAGATAGAGAAAATTTAAATGGTTCAGCAAAGGTACATATTCTACATATGTCTTCAGGGCAAAAGAATGAAAGAGTAAAACGGACATATTGTTACGCCCCCTATAATACCTCACCTATTCTCAACCTGCCTAATGTCGCAACTATAAAATTGTTTTCACTGCTACTTCATAACTATAACTTTGCTACAGTTATGAATCAGGTGATCCCTGTGAAAGGGTTGTTACACCCCCAAAGGGGTCGCCACCCACAGATTGAGAACTGCTGTTCTAACTCCTTTTTTCTCCCTATGGCCAAAGCTGACTGGCCTATACCTGATTCAGAATCAACACTACTGGGTTCATGCCAGCACCCTAATGAACTATGCCGAATGGCCAGCTTGCTCACAGGGACAGGTAATGAGGACCCAGACCTTAGGCAAACTAAATATACATAGCCCTTTCCTGGAAATGTGTGCAGTTGGTATCCACAAACAACACAGAGCAGTAAATAAGTGAGACAAACAAGTATTGCCTGTGATCACCTACCAGACTCAGTTTGCTGAACGAAGCATTGAAATGAGCATCTCAGTCAAGTGCCCTACAGTACTAAGAAGGCCTTTGTGTGAATGCAAGTGTTTTTATTCTAAGTTCCTTTCTGGAAACAGATGGGACATGCACACACAAGTGGTTAATAAAACATTTTCAAACAGCCTAGGCATATGCATAAACCACAGTTCCTAACCTACTTTCCTCAATATTCTGCATGTCATCTATAGTTTCAGGGCGCAAACGATGAAAACAAAGATTTTAAGAAAACGCATTCGGGGCTGAGCCTTGGTGGTGTAGTGGTTGTACACGGGACTGCGGCCCACTGGGACGGACGTTCAATTCCAGCAGTGGGGCTGGGCCTCCAATCCCACCACCAGAGAGCAGTGAGGCACCCCCCCACACACACACAAAAAAAAGAAAACGCATTCTGCAGAGCTGCCTAAAATACCCACTCTTTTCTGTTCTACCGCCATGATTCCCTGACTCACGGCCATCTCAAACAGTGGGAACGGACCATTGTGGATCCACAGCTTTCAATGCCCTATTTACGGAAGCAGATGTCTAGAACTTTCTTCCCAATCCATGCAAGTCAGGGAGCTCAGCATCATGCAAACCTCCTATGATAGCTGAATGGTGGCTGTGCTTCTGGTGCCCTGGCTGGGAAGCAAAGAACTCTACCACTGAAATGATTATCAATCCACATAGTTAGGTGGCTGGAGATCCTACCAATCACAGCTAAAACATTTAATTTAAAACTCTGGACCTTCTGGAGGGATAAGCAGCCATCATCCATCCACAACTCAGCGACAATTCTCCAAAAGCCCAGGGAAGTCCAGGGCATCTGCACTCTTACCAATGGGTTTCCGGCAATAAACACTAGACCTGACTGGGGAACTGGGAGTTAAAAGGTATCTCTGGGGCTGAGCCCGGTGGTGTAGTGGTTGTGCGCGGGACTGCGGCTCACTGGGACGGAGGTTCAGTTCCAGCAGTGGGGCTGGGCCTCCTACTCCCACCACCGGAGAGCACTGATGCCCGGAAAAAAAAAAAAAGGTAGCTCTGAAAATGGCACTCAGGCAGCACTGTTTATTTCAAAAATGTCTGGGACACCTAGCTCTTATCCACGTGAGGAAGAACAACTCTTCCTTTTGTCCCTTCCCTCCTACCTGCACCGGGACTCAGAACTCAGGTTTCTTTGGTGCTGTAGTTAATTATAACCTTCCTTGGTTGCACCTGACCTTCACTTACCTTCAAACATTATTTCTGTAGAAAAGAAAATTCTATTCAACTAAATATTTAATTAAGTTTATGAGCCCTGCTCATGCTATAGTGGAGAAAGGTGGTTTGTCTGGACCCAAGATTCACTCACCTAGTTAATATATCCTTTGGGCCATCAATGTGTATTGACAAACTGCTAGGGCTATGTCTCCCCACTCCCACCCCACCCCCCCACACACACCAGATACAGGGTCTCCTTAGTCTATCATATCATGTCTCAAATCACACACTCCGAACCTACAATGCTTATTTTAAATCTTACGTAAATAACAGAACCTACAATGCTTATTTTAAATCTTACGTAAATAACACAGAGGAAACAAGCCAGTCAGGGTGCAGTATAGCACCGATGAAGCAAAAAACTTTCCTTTAGTTCTTTAACGCTTCCTCTCCCCCACTATCATGACCCCAATTCTATCATACTAATCTGACTAGGCCAGACCATGTACGTGGGTACAGGTAAGAGCAGGAAACACGGGAAACCCAGGACAGAGACACCCCTCAGGACCCAAACTGAGAGTAGCCATAGCAGGAGTGGAAGAGGAAGGTGGGGAAGAACAACAAAAGAGTGGGTGATGGGAGACATTGGTCAGTGTAAGATATACAAAATAATAATATATTTGTAAGTTATCAAGGATTTATAGGGGGATGAGGAGCTGATATCAAGGGCTCAAGGAGAAAGTGTTTTGAGAATGATGGCAACAAATGTACAGATGTACTTGACACAATGGATGGATGTATGGATTGTGATGAGTTGTAAGAGCCCCCAATAAAATGATTAAAAAATAAATGGGTCCTGTTTTCAAGATCCACGGAGATAAAACAAACAAACAAACAAAAAATGACGATGGCTACAAATGTACTTGACACGATGTATGGATAGATTGTGCTAAGTCATACAAGCCCTCAATAAAATTATTTTAAAACAAACAAGCATAAACACAGAAGATTCTCTGAAAAGTGTGAGCTTTAGGATTCAAGAGTAGAGGTGCCAGAACCTGGAGTAAGGAGCTCAGAACCATTGACCTCCAGTACCCTGTGACTGGTAACTGTACTCATGGGGAGACTCTCCATGGGTTGGTCCTGTGATCTCTGCAGTCTTCTGAGTACTAATGGGAAAGTTCAGGTGTCATCTAGAGTCCCCTTCCCACTCTAAAGTGCAGGAAAATGCCAATTCTATAAGCATATGTGGGGGCTATGAATTTGGCTAAGAAATATAGTATATTCTATAATTTAACATAAGTGGAGGAAATGAGGAAAGATTGGACTTTTTTTTTGGGGGGGGAGGGGCTGTGCATTACTGCCTCTGGTGGTCATGGGCACTACCCAGCGCTGCTCCTGAGAGCCGCCGCTGGATTTGAACCACCAAGGCTGCAGGCCACAGTCCCATACTCAACCACTTACGCCACCGGGGCTCAGCCCAAGATTGAACTTTTAAAAAAATCTCAAGGTACCTAAATACGAAAGAATTACATCTTTTCTCTACTCAATAAAGGGATGACTTTACCCCTTAAAGTATGTATATAGGGCAAATATATCATATATACTCATGAATAAACTGAGTATTTTTTTTGGCATCAATACCTTCTGGTGGTCGTGGGAGCTACCCAGCGCTGCTCCTGAGAGCCACCGCTGATTTGAACCACAAGCCTCCGGCTGCAATCCCGCACTCAACCACTTACGCCACCAGGGCTAAGCCCTTTTCAGCACATTTTTAATGCAGTTTTTGTGTAAAATTTGGTGCCTCGACTGATATTCGGGTCAGTTTATACTCAAGTATGTATGGGATATTCTTAAAAATTTCAACTGCTGACAAAACACAGGAAGCTGGTGGTTTGTAATCATGAGATTTATATTTTACATTCCAAACACATAAAATCAAGAGCCAAGAACAGTTCAAAATGAGAACTTTCCCCTCCCAACAAGAGATGTGTCCAGAAGAAGCTGATGAAAGCCTGAACCTTGAAGACTAGGGTTGTCCCTCACACACTCAGGTCAGAGAAGGTCTAACTTATCTAATCGTTATAGCTATTAAGCAGATATCAAGCCTGTATCACAAACTTTAGACATTTAGTTTCTAGTTTTTCATTGGAGTGTGGGTGTGAATCATGGGACTTACATTAGTATAAAAGGGACATTAATAAAATGAAGCCTCATCAACAAGCCCGCTGACCTCCCTCTGGAAAACACCCGCAGCCAGGAGCACCAGAACTTCCTGTGGCAAGTAGTTTCTACATAAACTTTAAATTTATTTTATAGACTCAGCCAAGTTCACTATTCTGCCTTTGAGCCTTTATAACCAATGAATACCCACCTGATACACACAGTCTGTACTGCTAAATGAAAACTGCAAAATTAAATAGTTTCCCCTCACATTCAAACAATGTCCTTTCCATTGGTCACCAAGAACTCTTGAGTAAGTACACTTTCACCCCCAAACTCAAAGGTAACAGTAAAAATTTCTTAACTTTAAAACTAAAATCAATCTGGCTATGACCCACAGATATTGAAAATTTTCATTTTACTGCCTTAATTTGGTCCTCATGCTCATAAAAACATGAACTTTACTAAATAACAAAAATGTGCTTTAAATTAAACAATAAACTTAGAACAACAGCAAACATTTGCTATAGATGTTTTTTAAAGGAAGAGATTCCAAAGATGGAATTAACACTACATTGTCCATAAATACCTGTCCCCCCTAAAATGCAGACTTAGAAACTGATAACTTACATAACTTGTTCTATTTAATGTCCTATAACAATGTAAAAAACCCTAGATTAAAAAATAACAATCTTCGGCTGAGCCCCGGTGGCGTAGTGGTTGTGTGCGGGACTGCGGCCCACTGGGATGGAGGTTCGATTCCAGCTCCACGGAGCAAAGGCTGGGCCTCCTACTCCCACCACCTGAGGGCAGTGATGCCAAAAAAAAAAAAAATCTTCATCTTCCCAACATGCTAAGCTTATTATTTTTTATGATTGCACTCACAGAAGGAAAAAAAGAGACCGCACTCTTATTTTTCTCTATCATATGAAAAAAGAAACTTTGGGAGCTAATACACGAAAAAACATGTAAAATTGTTAATGTTTTTAATTCTTCAACTACTGCACTTAGATGGAAAGAGAATGTGAAACCAAATACATTGTTTTAAATCTAGATTTAAAAAAAACTAGCTGAAGCATCAACTTCTTCATTTCCCCTCCTAAAGAGAAAGCTAGTTTCGGGTTAAATAATAAGAAACAGAAAAAGGTAAGAAATTAGTGTACAAAGAATGAAGCAAGTTCTAGCAAAGACATCTATCTGTCCACTACAGCAGTTTAGTATGAAATTAACCACTTTCTATTTTCCACAGGGATAAAAGCATTAACCACTTCCCGTGTGTAGTGTACACCTAACCGCCACCCGCCTCCCCCCCAGTCTTCTCAGACTGAGTAAATGAGCACAACGAAGGGCACCATTGGCAGAGGCCACTCACCAGGATACCAGAAGAGGCCTTTCCATGGTAAACACCTTGGGCTGTGTTCAGTGAGTCTTCATAAGCCTCTTCCTCCTCTGCACTATCATCTTCTAAGTAAAACATCTTAACATTGAACTAGCCTCTCCAGCACGTCTTTGCTCTGGAGACGAAGGCACGCTTGCAAACCATCAGAACGGAAAGCTGCTCTGTGGACAAACTGAGTGCAAACTCTTTGCAGACTGTGATATGGTTAAAACTGAAAGGAAATGGCTCTTAAAAAAGCAACACATCCACCACATTACCAATAAGATTTGCTCAGTGTGCCTCAACTCCTTTCCTCTGAAGGAGATAAGAGGGCACAGGGCAGACTCCCTGCATGTGTGCACTGATAGGTACCGAGGCCTCCCAATCACATGACGGCCACTGAAGCGTCCCCGACTAAGGGCAGGGATTGGGTTAATGATTCTCTAAACCTAACTACACAAGACTTTTCAGAAATAAAAACACCCATACACAAGGGAGAGTAAACATATATAAATTAATTACATAAGGCAAATTTCTTACATGAGCACCCATGAACTCCTGAAACATAGCCAGTCAGATCATATATGGTTTACAGAACCTGCCCAATCATTGATATTTTTGCCCCCATTATTTATACAACTCTGGAGGGGTGGTATTCTGTCCAGTCCAGCACTGTAAACAATGAAAACATTTTATCTGACTCAAAGACAGCAGCAATATAGCAGGGCAACATCCAAACATACTTGTTATTTCCTTGCCCATTCTCAGTAAGTCAATACATAAAACTTCAATTATCCTCTCCCTTTAAAAAAACCTACAACATGAATACAGTGGACAAAATACAAGACTTTTGGGAAAATGCTTTTCTGCCCAAGACAGTATCTAAGGCTGTGCTCTTCAATGCAAACTGCCATTAGCCACAAGAGTTCAAGTATTTCAAATGTGAATTGAACAAACTGATGTCATTATGTGTAAAATACACAGGGAATTCAAAAATACTAATATTAAATAATAGTAACAAATTACTCATATTACATGTTGGCAGGATATCATGCATGTACTGTATTAAATTAGAAACATTACAATCAGTTTAACCTATCTATACCTTTTAAATATGGGTGATATATAATTTTTAACTACATATAGGGGCCACATTATAGTTCTTCTGGACAGCACTGCTTTACAGCCCTGGAAATGATAGTGAGAACCAGGGGTCGGGGGGCTTTCAGTGAGTGTGTGTGTGTGTGTGTGTGTGTGTAGGAAAGAACATTCATCCAACCTCTACGTAATGGAAAATTGAGCTGAAGTGATGCCTCTAGAATCCATCATTTACATTAGAGTACTTAGTGAGTGTATTAGCACTGCATGAGCTAATTCTCATGACAGAATTTCAAGGTGTAAATGAAAAAATTAATTCAATTTCTCCATGAACCTCTTGAAGCTTATCTCATAATCCTACACCAAGTCCCAAAAAATAAAAAATGAAAGGTCGGCACCAATAATAAAAAAACAAAATCCATTGCCATCCAACTCACTGTGACCCAAAACAGAATTTCTGAGGGAGTAGACAATCCTATATTTCGTTCTCCCAAGGACTGGTGCGTCTGAACCACTAACCTTCAAGGGCTCCTTGAACTAAAACAGATTCTATCAAGAGATGAAAAATGGAAAAAATTACCGAGCATTCACTATTTCACTGACTGCGATCTATACCACCAGGTACAAATATGAGAAAGAAGTAAGCTCCTGCATGGACCCACCATGCTCATAAATTCCTGCTTTAATGAGAAGCGACTTTGGAGGGAAGGGACAGTATTAGCAATGTATCAAATTTTAAATTTCTTCCTCCAGATTGCTGTAGTGTTCTAGGTTGCTACACATTATATGGATGAAATAAAAACCCATACTGCTAGGGGATGGGGATGGAGAGGAAGACAAGGGAAGCGGGGGAGCATAATGGAAATCAAAAAGAAACATCACATGAAACTGAGAAACTGAGGCACTGAAAGAGATCAGACAAGTAAAGCAAGGACACCCACTTAGCAAAGATGCAAATCTACGTATTTCTGGTTCAATGCTTTCTTCAAGGTGCTGTCACTCATGTTGGAACTCAGAGAAGGTGCTACGGTCTTGGTTCTCAATCTTTCACAGAGGTTGCCTAAGACCATGGGAAAATATTTATTTCCAATAGTCTTAGGAACAAGAGTAAGTTGAAGAGGTTCCTGAGACAGCACAAGAGGAGTTCATTGAACTTATTAACAGGGATGCAGAGAGAACTGACTTCTCTACAAAGTTCTGGATCTAGTTTGTGTATTTACATTCTGTTGTGTCTGAGGCTGTGTTGCGCCCTCTTCTTCCATTTCCAACAACCTATCTTTGTGAAACATGGTTTTCCAGCTTGTTGGGTTATCGAGTCTAATAAAATAAACTTGGTGTGGAAGATGATCTTTGCTGTCCTCTTGCAAAGACTGCCCTGAGAATTTCTGATCTGGTGAGAAAGAAGCTATCTCAACCTTTGCAGTGACTTACACATACTATCCAAAAGGTAACAATGCGGTTTACTGTTTTTATATTAAGACCCATTTTACCCATGCTACGCCATGCTTCAAGACAAAATTTCATCTACTTGTAATTAGAAATAAATATTTCACAATATATGACATGGTTTTGTGATTAATCACTGCTTTAATTATGTTCAATTTGTAACAATGAAAATACATCCTGCCTATCAGACATTTACATTACAATTCATAACAGTAGCAAAATTACAGTTATGAAGTAGCAACGAACATAGCTGTCTGGTTGGGGGTCGCTGCCACATGAGGAAGGTTGAGAACCCCTGTGCAAGAGGAAGGCGGCAGCGGGATGGGTGGCTGGCAGGAGAAGGAGAGCGGGAGAAAGGACAGGTGAAGATAAGAGGAGGGCAGAGATCAGCGGGAATGAACTCTGCTCTGGCCATGTTTGCCACAAACACTTCTTATACAACAGTCAGGCTTCATGCCAACGTTTTCAGTTTCCAGAGTTGTTTCCCTGTTTTGGATGACTTCACAGAAATGTCCCGATTGCCTGGGCACATTCAGCAGGGACCCAGACAGAAATGACCTCATCTTTGAAACACCTGCTTACTCACTGGGTATATATACACCTAGCAACTTCCTCTGGCAGTGACCCGGGCCCCTGAGCCTGGCACCTGGTCTTCTGGTTCCAATCAACACCTGCACCCAGGTAGCTTATTCGTGGCCAATTAATCATAAAATCACAACCAACAGTTTCTCAATCATGTATATAATTTTTCAAATAAAAATGCTGTTGTATTTTTTGCTTTTGTGATCTTAAGACTTTCTTTTTTACAGTGGGCAGATTTAAATCTTTCAAGAAGTCTCTTGGAGAAACAGAATGCTATGCCTAGGAAGTCAAAATTCTGTTCTGATTCCACAATCGATTGCAATGTAAGTAAAAATATAAACCTTGCTTATTTTTCCATCACTAGTCCCAAGGAGTCTTTGGATGGTGCAATTAACTGCATCACCTACTAGGCCAAAAGGGTGTTTGTTCGAACTCACCCTGAGGCTCCTCCACAGACAGCCAGATGTCTTTCTGAGTATAGCCTTGAAAGGACTAGAGAACAATTCAACTTTGCTCACATGACAGCTATACCCCCAGCAGAAATACCAGTAGATATAAGAGTGTAAAAACGGTTTTCAAAAAGGTGCAAGGATGGGTTTAAAGTTACCCATCCTACAACCTCCTTATTTGAAATTGTGCTAAATTGATTCAATAGAAATACCTTTGTCCCACAAGCTAGGTTCTCTTTTTACCAAAAATGACAATCATCTACCTCCCAGCGGCCATGTGGTGGAACTGCAACATGTTTTTCCCTGAATTACCAATGAAACTGTAACATAAACTAAAGTTATTTAATAAAAGATTTTTCAAACTTCAATCACACATTAATCAATGTCATGAAACAAAATGTTCATAAACAATGAAAAGCTAATTTGCTCTGTTGTCACTCAAACAACTTGTAAAAATCTGACATTGTCTTCAATGATGTTCACTGAGTATTGAACGCGAGTAAAACAAAATTCTCTATTCCACTACATGGAAAAAGCACATCAGCCTGTAAGATCCAATCAATGTAAGTAATAAAACCCAAGAGTTCCAAATCACTTCCTCATTCCCCGGGGCTCACCAGACCAAAGCCACATCAGCCTCTTTGTCCACACAGTGAGTTAAGTAGTTCAGACCACAGCACTAAATAGTCAAAATAAGACAAAAATGGTCAGACGAACCCTAGGAAGGCCTGGTCTGGCCTTAAGGAAAAGTGACCAGACCCAGTTGCCCCCAGATCTGTGGGCTTAATGCTAAGCCCACAACGTATTAGCCTGCTCCCTGAGGCAGTGAGGCACACATTCCATCACACAGGGTACCCTCTTGTAGGTTTAGGCATTATCTATAGTTATATTCTACCCATACCTATTTCACACAGTTAACAGTTAATGACTTTTCCAGTTAATGACCCCTGAAAGCTGTAATGAACGCATTCTAGCACTGTCCAGCATGCTATCAGTGCTCCTCTCTTATATTCAAAAAGATACCTTAAAATTAAATTTAGGTGCAGGCTAAGCCCTGGTGGCGCAGTGGTTGTGCGCGGGACTGCGGCCTACTGGGTTGGAGGTTCAAATCCAGCAGCAAGGCTGGGTCTTCTCCTCCCACCACCAAAGGGCAGTGATGCCAAAAAAAATTAAATTTAGGTGCCAGATAGGATAGAAAATCAGTATCACTATATGCTCACGCTTCTTACAGTTCCAAAGTCGCTATGACTTATTTCCGTCATAGATGTTTGACTCACTAGGCACTGCTTTGCATAAGTTCAGACTTTTCCCAAAAACTCAGCCAACTTTGTGGAGTAAAGATGTTCCACTATCGAGCATAAAAATATATTTCAGGCTGAGCCCCGGTGGCATAAGTGGTTAAGTGCATGACTGC